>JBAMJV010014170.1:0-36706 GCA_037951105.1 Echinarachnius parma
TGAACTGTATTAAACCTCCAGAGAGACATATCTTGTCTTTCAGAAAAAGAAGAGAAAATTAACCCGTTGCTTACGGGAACCGAGTGGGTTATGTACAAAGTCTATGGGGATTTCAGAATCTCAAAGGGAATGGGTTTTAAAAGAGAATTATCCATTCCTTCAAACTCTTCAAGAATATCGTTCCCGACCCCTGCCCTCAATTAGCGCCCCTCCATCCTGCCCCATTTCCTTAGGTACTTCCCCCTTTTCCCCCATGCTTGACAGAGGAGGCAATAAACCGTTGCGGAGACCTTCCGTAGGGGCCTCGATGCCAGTGCACACACTGCATCCTATCAAAACATTATATACTGCAGTACTGAAAGTTGCAACGTTTCAAGCTTTTGTAGAACAGCTACTTTGTAATTGTTCTATTCCTACATGTACTTTGCATTTATTTATTTTTGTGTAAGTTCATTCATATCTACTCTATTAAACATGTATCTACTTGAGTGAGAATTTAGTTTCAGAGGCCTTTTTGATTTGTCATAATGTAGTGATAAATCTTACCATGAATGTTAGTAAACGTTTACTTGCTCATCAAGGGCAGAGATATGGATGAGGGTCTCCCCCTGATGCCCCCCCCCCCCTTCACACACACACACACACCAAGAAAATTATGCTTAGAGGAAAAAATGGGTAAGGTGAATATAAATGTACATATACATGCCAACATTAAATTTGTTTGCTAAAACCGCCATTTTCATGATAATGTAAATGTACATTTTCTTGGTATTTTGTTTGCTCGTCAGACCAGAACATGTGCCTTTCGTAAAAATTGTATGCCCCCCCCCCCCCCCCCCCACATTGAAAAAAAAATCCTAGATCTGTTCGCTAGTACTGTTGCTAAGTCCAGTATGGAACTTAGAAAGTTAGAAACTTATTGAAGTACATGACATGTACAGACCCCCCATGCACATGCCTCTGATAGCCTTGGGTGCTTAAACTACAATAATTATTCCATGCTGTTGCGTGAATTGCTTGATTAGGGCCTTTATGGGTACCATTCACTTATCTGACTCATTCACGTGACGGACGACACGATTTACTTTGTGAAGCTTTTAAAACTTGGCTAATCTGTTTTCAAAACTCAAGAGATTCGCCAAGTGCCATTAAGTATTAACCATTCATTGATTTCTTTATTTGTAATGTTCAAGTGCACGCATTGTTCGTAACTATGCATGATTGTTTTCATGACAGTTTTATGAGTGTTTGATTTAAATGGTGAAAGTCGTTGACACAAGTCCATCAATTTCTGACGCAATATTTTAGAGTTATTGTCCGATTAACCTCTTTTTTTTTCTTTCTTTACATTCCAACTTAACAAAAAATAAACAGAAATAAAAAAAGAAAATAGATTTAATGTATAGTATGTCCCCCTGGAGTACATGTTTCTAGCTCAAAACCATTAACAGCCAGTAAATGACTGTACATAATATATGCGCAGATGGGTCTCTCTCACATTCAATATTTCCAACGAACTGTAATGCCTGCATCACATATCCAACGGTCGAATTTGTGGATCGCCAGAAAGTCGCCGATTTGCAAACCCGCCATTTTTTTTCGCTTGAAATCTACCCTGTCACATATTGGACGGGGCTCGGGAGAACCCTATGAACATCAGTGATCAGAAATCAGGCGCCCGTCAGTAAACAAAAATGGTCGGGCGAAAATCGCTGAATTGGGAGCAGGTTTTGGTGCCCTGCGAACGTCTGCCGACCCCTAAAAAAAATGCGGCGAAGCCCGCAGTGATCGAGCAGACACCGGCCGTATTCCTGGCAAAAATGCCCTTTCGAGCTCGCAGAGAAGGACCCGGGCGGGCTCCGTTTTGATATGTGATGGCCCCTTTAGGAAATAAATATGAAGCGTAGCCCTCCCATTTGAAATCCCATGTAATGCCATTGGATAGCATACTGTTCTAATTGTAGACTGCAATTATTAATGAGTGAGGGGATAATTGAGTTTTAAACACTGTCTTGTGTTAGTCTTGGCCCCAGGCTTATTCTGTAAATGATTGTGTTTGTCTGTAACGTTATTTTTATGTGTATGTGTGTGTGTTTCTCTATAGATGTTGAGTGAATGTTTATGTTTGACTTATTTATAAACCGTTATTGCTTTGAGTTAGTATAATCATTTTTGTGTGTGCTTATTATAGTTTGGGGATTTTGTCTCCATGTGTACATGTATGTACCAAGTCAGTGCAATGAGTTTGCAAATTCACATCACTTTGCATTTTCGCTTATTTAGTGGACATATCAGATAATAAACATACATCAAACCATTCATCACTTTATGCCCAAATGTCAACAAAGTTACTATCTAGATTCCTTTAATTTCTAGCAACGTTGCCGTGGGCGATCACATGACCACTACTAATGTTGAGGCTAGCTTCCCTCAGGGATGGGTGGCATTGGATATGACAGGAATGAATTTAATTCATCCTTAATTAGCTATTACTTCACCTTCCTCCTCAGGTCTTTAGCTCTGTCTGTCTGTCGGGATCCTGAGTCATGAATGCCGATAGACATTCACACATTCAGTCTATAGGTTAGCTGTGTCAAGTTATTAAAATTTGCATAGAGTTCAATGCAAAACAAAATTTCACAGTGTCATTTTCATGTAAGCATGCTTGAAAAGTAGCCCCCGAAAAATGAATATTAATTTTTTCCCTGATTCATTTAACGCAGTATTCTCTTCCCTCTGAGGACACATCAGGTCACATAAATACACATTATATCAACCTATTTTCAGATTTTGCAATTTGTACCCCGGGGTACCGCGTTGTGTAGCGCCATCTTGTGTCCACTCGAAGCACAACCGTATTCCGTTGTGTATGCAGTGCAGCGCGCGATTGTATGCACGCTATACCCTGGTACAGCCCTAAAAAATAAATAAATAATTAAACAAAATGGCGGATATTCGTTTGGTACCCCAGGGTACCATTTATGTCATCATATTATGATGTCAACATAGTTACTAGATTTTTGTGTTACAACACATGTTCTGTATGATCTACAGACCTTTGCATACATGTATAAGCTCTCTCTCTAGTACTTTCTACAGTTAATTATATGTGTATGTTAAAGGTTTCAAGTTATTAAAGGGACTTTAGTAACATTGTCCAAATCCTCAAAATCCAATTGGAATTCTAGTGGTTCCCTCATACCTTTGTTGTATTCGTATTAACAATAAAAGCATCCATGGGACAGGTTTTTGTTATTCAAATTTCCCTTTCGTTAAAAAGATATTAACGATTGAAGTGTTCAGATGTTAAATTATCCACTGGACCGCAAAAATTGTGTACAAAGTGAGTGCAATGAGTTAGTGAATCTCACTTTGCATTTTAGCTCATTACTCGGCCATTTATAACGTCCATTTAACTTGAAATTTTCACACAACACCCAGTGGACATATCAGATAACAACAATATACATTGTATCAACCCCTCATCATTTTTTGCACATGTCAACAAAGTTACTAGATTCCTTTAAGCTAATAGTCCTGGGCCTAAGACTAGTCACGGTGTCAGTGTCAATGCAGTGCGTCAGTCAGTCTTGTCATTCCATCAAACGCCGCCGCTACACGCTCGCTCTTGAGAAGGGGAGGCAACTTTTGCAACTCCTTTTTTGTTCACATCTTTATTAAGCTGCACAAGGATTGGGCTGTAAGTCTGTAACTATTCGTCTGTTACTGCTAGAAGGCTGTTTAACACCACAGGCCACTTTTGCAACTCGTTTTTTGTTCACATCTCTATTAAGCTGCGCAAGGATTGGGCTGTAACTCTCCGTCTGTTACCGCAAGAAGGTCGTTAACTCTCAAAGTAATGCCCTTTGTATTAATGTCTCCTCATTCAACAGACAACTTATCTTCATGCGGTACATTGTAACTTTTTGAAGTGAGACTGGACATTATTTTCTTATCTGCTATTATATATCCCAGTGTCCTCGCATTTACCCCTGAATTTAATGGACAACTCGGTCTTTAAGTGGTGACTGTATTAATTGCAC
The DNA here is from genome assembly GCA_037951105.1 of Echinarachnius parma. Taxonomy (NCBI): domain Eukaryota; kingdom Metazoa; phylum Echinodermata; class Echinoidea; order Clypeasteroida; family Echinarachniidae; genus Echinarachnius; species Echinarachnius parma. The sequence goes on from JBAMJV010014170.1 coordinate 4,044, forward strand.
AGTATTCTTGATCATTGGTTACTGCTAGGACGTCTTCTGTGCCGCATTATCTTTTACATTGATGTCAGTCCTTCTTGAATTAATGTCCTTACATTAAACTGAAATTTTGTCTGTATGTTGGATCTCCACAAAACAAAAACTGGAATGCTCTTTTCATCTCCCAAATTGTTCGCTAGAACTTTTATAGAAGATCTTCATTGTTCACTCCATTAACTTTTTAATTAATGTCCTTCTTGTATCCACATGTCCTTGCCTCACTGGACAGTGTTACCGCCAGAGGATCTTTAATTCTACCTTTATGAATTGCTTGCAGTTGTTGCCTTCTTGCATTCATCCATCCAGCAACTTGTTTAGTAACTCAGCGCTAAACTAAGAACTTATTTGCCCAGTGATTAATATGATGTAACTCTGCTGACTGGACAGTGTTACCGCCAGAGGATCTCTAATTCTACCTTTAAGTTCGCTTGGAGTTGCTTCCTTCTTGCATTGATCCATCCAGCAACTTGTTTTATAGTAACTCGGCGCTAAACTAAGAACTTACAGTATTTGCCCAGTGATTAATACCTCACTCAATCCCAATTAAGCCAAGGCCGTGCCAGGTGACCAACCAACAAAGTTTTAAAAGTGCATTTGGAGGAAAAGGGGTTCACTTTTTGTTTTATTGTAGGCCCGTGTGTCCGTGTCGTAATCGAGCGTTCATCACGGTTGGTTCGGAAAGAGAGGAAGCAGATCGAAGCGTTGTGTTTTACTTTCCACAAATAGCAACAATTATAATCAGCCACCAGATTGTTATCACCAACTACAACTTGGGATTTCCATGTTGTGACATATACCATAAACGGATGAACATTGTTTGCATTTTTAAATTTACACATGTACATGGCCATTGGAATAGAACATTTGCTAATAGGCTCAATTTTGTAATTTTTTGGTGTATTCTGAAACTGGATAATGAATTAATTTTGCTATGAATATTTCTCTTAAACTTTTGTGTCGTTTGGATGATTATGTGAAAATGAAATTCTGCCTTGGATAAAACTCTGACCTACTTTGTGTGTGTTGGAAGTCATATTCAATGCTCAGTTTAATGATTGAAGTTTACAAAAATGAAGAAGATATAGCTGTCTCCTTTATCATACAGGGTTACTACATTCTTGGAACTTTGCATATATTTTGTGACTCATTTTCTCAAAACTCGGCTTAAGATTTTCAGCCAAGTTCTTGTTGTGTTGGGGGTTCTGCTTAGTAGTAGTCTGTGTCCAGAATCTGTGTGAAGCAACAAACAAAAAATGATACAAATCTAGAGAGCCATCTTCTTCGTTTTGTGCAAGGTTGTGATATATTTTTGCAATTTTGTTTAAGTTCTGTGACTCATGTTCTGAACACTTAGTTTGAGATTTTCACCCAAATTCTTGACACGTTGGGGGTGCTGCTTAACAGATCGTGTGACCGCGTCCAGAATCTGGGTGAATTAAGTCTTGGATTATTAACAACAACCTAAAAAATGATTTAAATAGCCATCTTCTTCTTGTTGTTGTGCGAGAGTTGCCAAGCAAACATTGGCAAGACTCAATGAACGGTCAGCTTTTTACGCTTCCTGATCGATCACTGCCCCTTTCGTGACTCTATTTATTCTGGAGATAGCTCCGTTGAATCATCTATCAAAATAGAAGGATGATTTAGCCATTTGTGGCGTCGACACATCCTCTGTGGCAAGCATATATTTTAATTTTAATAGTACATGTATGTACAGTGGATTGCACATCGTCACCTCATAAACTGTCTCACGCTTTGATTCGGCAGCGCATTAGCACTCTGTGGTAAAGATCGACCTGTTGTCGGAGCGGGTGCCTGTGGATGTTCGAAATATCGACAACACGATTGTACACTGTCACTTTATAAACTTTTGCGCACCACGTGATTTGGAAACTGTAATTAGCACTTTGTCGTATTATCGCCAACTAGATTGTACATTGTCACTGTATAAACTTTCGCACACTGATTGAAGTGTCTTTAGTACTCTGTAGTAAAGATTGAAGATTGTACATCGTCGCTAACACTTTCTCGAATTCTCGCGCTCTGATTTGGAAGTGTATTATTAGCACTCTGTGGTGAAGAAAACAACTAGACAGTGCGTTACCACTCAAAATTGATCATGGAGTAATTTGGAAATGTAACACTTTGTGGTAAAGTTTGCCAACCTTATCGGTCCTGTGGAAACTGGAAAGTCTATTTTGAGTCAATCTATTCTGTAGTGGCGTCACATTATACAGGCATTGTACCAAATGCTCATTATGGTGCAGATCAACATTCTGCCGTGTTTGTAGCAACTTATTATTTGTATTTGAAGTACGTTGATCATTTATCATCATTCGTGGATTATTAAATACGTTTGAGGAATTTGCCCGTTTTTCTTGGATTATTACCAATTTGAGTTTGCTCATCTTCTTGGATTTCTAAGTTGGAGTTCACACATTTTTTCTTGGAAAATTAATTGGAACTATCATTATAATAACTATGCTGAAGACGGCCCTAGCACAGTTTGCGTTCCAGAGTCACCATGGCAATAGGAAGAAGACCCCCGAACCCCCACCGCGGAGGTCCAAGACCCGCCTAACTAGGACCAAAGTGAGTTCTTATCAAGGGAAAATGAAACACAAAATTAGGAAGACGAAGTGTTTCGAATACTAATCAAGCATGATATTGAGATGTACTGTAAACTCAAGCTACAGTATTAAAATGTTTGGCTTAAATCTAGAGCTTGTTTTGTTTTTAATTATTCTTTGTTCAGTATGTAGTTCTGTTTGTTTTTCAATTTTTTGTTTAATATTGGGGGCTTTGGCTCAATTTTTTGGCTTTTGGATATACATTTTTAGATTACAAGTATTTTTCATTGAAAATGAAAAAAAAAATGTTCAAAGGAGAACCATTGGCAATATTAACTGGAAATTCAGGGTGTACTAAAATATTAATCCTGGAAATAAATATGTTGGTTCATGCCTGATTATTTGCTTCACTAGTCTTAATCTAAATAATTGTGATTTTTCAAATAATTGTGTATAATACATGTAGATTTGCAGCGTGTCCTAGCTTAGCATGGTAACCCATTCGAGACAATTTGTGACCTTACACCACAAAACGACCAATATGTCGGGAAAACAGATTGTGCTGCTTTTCATTTAACATTACAATATAAGTCATTACCCAATGCTCGAAATTAACTTTTTTTGCTGGTGGCCCGGTCGGGCCAGTAAAATTAGTATTTTTCCAAATTTGGTGGCCCGAAACCAAAAACTACTAGCCCGAAAAAAATAAGGAAAAACAAAAGTAAAATGAATACAAATATGAATAGTTTCAGGGTACTAGGCAATATTTTTAAAATTTTTCATTCCCCTTTGTTTCATTGTAAGATGAATTAAATAAACATGAATTAGGATGAATGTGTGTGTGTCATGTCTTTTTATTCATTGTCTTCATAAAAAAATCACAGCGATTGAATTCACACAAGTGACAATTTCACTTCCAGTCATACATAGTCAGGGTCTAGTTGACAAAACAAAAATGGTAGAAAAAGATCAGTGTCTATTCAAGCGCTGTAATGAGATCACATTTTTTTAGATGAAAAATAATGTTCAAACATCATTTCCGACGCTCAAAATTTCACAGAAGGTAGATTAAGATATGCTTATTCAGGAAATACCAAAATCCTAAATCTTACATTTTGAACAAAATTTGACTATTTTAGCTAATAAAAGAGAAACTACCACAGCGACATAACGGTCGTTTTGTGGTGTACGGTCACATTTGATATTGCTGTAACATACATTTTACATAGACCCAAACGCAAGTATTTTCGGAACCAGTCCTGAACCGCCGAACGGGTAATAAACAGTTCCACCACATTTCGCACATTCAAAAAACATACATAATGTACTTTATTGAGGATAAATAACATTGTCTTTGTCTTTATCCTGTATCCTGAGAATGTGGAAACCATTAACCTACTTTCGTTGTCATTTCCCCAGAAAAAATGACAATGTGTCAACATTTTATCAACGCTCTTTCCTTTTCCATCATAGGAAGTTAGTTTCGGTTCAACTGGAAACCATGAGCTAGCAATACCATAGTTCCTATAAACAGGGGACGATATGTGACCGGCTATAGCAAAACCCTGCACTTGTCTGTAAAAATCAAAATGTAGATTTTCATACCATTAGGAAGGCCTCATCACAAGCTTTCATTTGATGCTTTGTTCTAACAAATCGGTCAATAATTAGCAAAGATATGATTGTTTCAATTTTACAATCATAAGTCTTTTTTTTTTACACACATTACGTAAACTTATAAAAAGCCCATTTCTTCAAAACATGAATTACCGACAAGTGCAGGGTTTTGCTATGGTGGGTGAGGGTCACATACATGTATGTTATTTCAAATGATGGGGCTACATTTTAAAGCTGCTGAAATCAAGCAATCTTAAAATTGTTCAACGTTGGAATTGAGTTTGTTAGTTCTCAGCTCCCAAGACCCTTATTTTATCTCTATCCTTGAATTTCACTTCCCAAATCCCAAGTTTTTAGCTCATCCGGCCCGAAGGGCAAGATGAGCTTATGCCATGCCGTGGCGTCCGGCGTCCGTCCGTCCGTCCGTCCTTCCGTCCGTCCTTCCGTCCGTCCTTCCGTCCGTCCGTCCGTCCGTCCGTCCACAGTTTTCAAAATGCTTCTTCTTCGTTATTTTTCAACCGATTTTGATTCTGATTGTTTCATAAGATAGGGCTAGGAGGGGGATTTAAAACTTCTACACAGAATTGTGAAATTCATTATCTATGGTAATTTATGCAAATTTATTCGAAATCACAAAAAATGCTTCTTCTCCTTCATTTCTCGACCGATTTTGATTTGGTTTGCTTTATCTGGTAGAGCTAACTTTTGTACACTAAACTTCTACACAGAATTTTGAAATTTTTCTCCATTCATTAATTATGGTAATTTTTAATTTTTAAATTTTTTTATTTTTTTATTTAATTTATTTTTATTTTTATTTTTTATTTTTTGTTTTGTTTTATTCTTTTTATTTCAAATTTTTTTTTAATTAAAACATTTTTTTTTAAAATTTATTTATTTATTATTTTTTTTTTTATTAATTTATTTTTTTATTTTTTTATTTTTTTTATTTATTTATTTTTTTTTCCCATGTCCCTTCCGGGGCGTCAAATTTATATTTTTTTTCACTCTAATTTTTTATTTTTTATTTTTATGTCCCTTCCAGGGCATCAAATTTTTATTTTTTGACCAGTTGAAAAGTGTACCACATGAAATTTGCGATATTTGATGTTGCGAGATGCCGGATGAGCACTACGTCATTGACGTTCTGGTTTTAGTTGACTGAGGCAAACCCCCATAAAAAAATGTGTCCCCCCTCCCCGGAGAATGTTTTACCCACATTATATCACAGTTTCCTTTTCCCTTGAATAGTTATGAATCATAAAAAAAAATGGTTTAATCGTCCATGGCATATTTATCAGAATTAATATTGAATGAGGTAATGTATGCAAACGAGAGCTTTAGGAAGAAAAATATGTTTTCAAGACCTACATGTACTCTATTTCAATCAGTTACAAAATACAACGTTACCTATTCCCTTTAATGATTATGAATCATCCGAAATTTGATTTAATCGTCCGTGGTATATTAATCAGAATTGGTATGCAAAAGAAAGTAAGCCATCTTTAGAAAGGGAAATATGTTTTACCTACACTCCATCAATCAGTTACAAATTACAAAGTTACCTATATCCTGAAAGAAATGAATCGTACAAACAAAATTGATTTAATCGTCCCCGGCATATTTATCAGAATTTATATTGAATGAGGTATGTGCAAAAGAAAGTAAGCTGTTTTTAGGAAGAAGAATATGTTTTACCCACTTTACATTAATCAGTTACAAAATACAAAGTTATCTATTTTGTGGAAGAATTATGACTCATACAAAATTTGGTTTAATTGTCTGTGGCATATTTATTGGAAATTATATTTAATGGAGTATACACAACACAAATTAAGCTGTCTTTGTGAAAGAAAATTTTGTTTTACCTACTCTACATCAATCAGTTTCAAAATTGTTTCCTATTTCATTGAAGAATTATGACTCATACAAAATTTGGTTTAATTGTCTGTGACATATTCATTGAAATTGTTGTAAGTGTATCAGGTATATTATATGCCAAAGAAAGTAAGCTGTCTTTAGGCTGTACACAATCTGGTAATCTAGCAAGTGTTGAGTCATTCTCATATGTTATGTGTGTACACCTGTATTTTTCAAACTTCTTACCACTTGGTTTTGTTTTCAATTGTAGCAAAAAATGCTTTAAAGGGCAATGAAACCCAAGCAAAATGTTGCTTTCATAGTCTTGAGGAGATTAAGAGGAATAATCTCTGAAAGTTAGAGCATAATCGAGCAAGAAACAAGAAAACTACGGCTCTTTGAAGATGTCCATTTATTCCTATGGGGAACTCAAATTGGCAACGCACTCTGATAAGTGTGTGGACAACTCCCCATATGTTTTGTACACAACAGTTCCCATTTTTACAGTTTTCTTCATAGTCATATTTTTTCATTCCCCCAACTCATGATATGTTATGTATAAAAGCATTCTACAAAACATATGTTGAACTCGAACGAAGGGTAAACATAAATTTTGAGAAAATTGAACAAAATTGAAATTTTGTGTACAAAATGTATGGGGAGTTGTCCACAACTTTGCCAGAGTGCGTTGCCAATTTGAGTCACTCAAAGAAATACATGGCTCTTTTCAAAGAGCCATAGTTTTCTTATTTCTTGACCGATTGTGCTCAAATTTTCAGGGACTATTCATTATATTTAGTGTATTATAGTGCATACAACAATTTGTCTGGATTTCTTAAAACTTTTATTTTAGAAAGCAACAATCAGGAAATTCTAGACCACAACATTGACTCATGCCCATATGTTTTGTATGTACATGGTACACCTGTATACATGTACTTCTTGAAATCTTGAAATCTAGACCACAGCGTTGACTCATTCCCATGTATTGTGTACGTTCACGTGTTATTACATGTATTGTGTAACGTATTGTTCATACATGTACATGTACTTTTTAAAACTTTAAATTTTTGTTTCAATTTGAACAAATTATGCTTTAAAACATTCTTTTAGAAAGCTACAATCTGCAAATTCTAGACCATTTCGCTGATACATTTTCATGTGTATTGTATGTACACAACATTGTTCTTACTTTCTAACCACCTGATTTTGTTTTCAATTTAAACAAATTATGCTTTAAAATATTCTTTTAGAAAGCAACAATCTAGATATCTAGACTATAACATTGACTCATTCTCAACATGTGTAAATGTATGTACACAGCATTGTTCTTACTTCTAAACACCTGGTTTTGTATTAAATTTGAACAAATTATGCTTTGAAATATTCTTTTAGAAAGCAAAAATCTGGAAATTCTAGACCACAACATTGACTATTTCCATATATTTTTGTTATGTACACCTGTATTGTTCTTACTTCTTATCACCTGATTTAGTTTTCAATTTTTTAACAAATTATGTTTTAAAACATTCTTTTAGACAGCAACTATCTGGAAATCTAGACCACAACGTATTGCGTACACAGGACATTGTTCTAAACTTCTAAACACTTCTAAACACCTGATTTTGTTTTCAATTAAAAAAAAAAATGCTTTTTAAAAAGATATTCTTGTAGAAAGTGGCAAGGACACATTCTGTCTGTTGAAAAGTGTCAAGTGTTTAACTCTTTGTTTGAAGTGACGAATCTGTCGTGTAAAAACAAAAATGTTCGATATCTTTAGCCTCTAAACATAGTGGGGAACCTTCTTGAACATACATGCTGACTCAACATCTATAATTATGAAATACGTACTCCTTCATTGTTCTAAATTTATCCTTTATTTATATTTTTATTTATTCTGAACATGTCATGCTACACGACTCCTTGAGTGCCAAGCTCGCATTTTTGTGAGTTACAATACACACAAATGCCATAGAGCGTTAAAGATTTTATTCAAAGAAAAACCAATATTAGCCAAATTATATCTTTGCAGAAAGTTGAAATCATACAGAATATGAAAATATTACTTTCCAAGTACTAGCACATCCAAAAATTGAAAAAAAATGATCATATTAAACACTGCCTCAAAACCCCCAATCCAGCGACGAGCGGAGTCAGTAGCTGTGTGTGTTGTAGTGACGTCACCATAGGGGTTATCCAATAGGAAGCTTCGGTATCTACCACGTAATATACGGGAATTATACCCCTTTATACCGAGGATTCCGTGGTTGTTTAAACTATTTTCTATACAATTATGGTGGTTTAAACTTTTTGAACTAATAAAATAACAATTTATATTCGTTGTAAAGTTATTCTTTTATTCATTAATGTGTCTGATAAAGTAAAAATAGGTAAATGAATCACCTAGTCTGCGAGTTGAATCATACTCGCTGGAGGCATGCATAATACGTGCAGAGCCTCGACCGTGCGCGATACGGTGGAAAATATGCATGCAAATTATAGCGGCTAGTGCAGTGTATAATGTTACTAATGTAGCTCGCTTCAATTCAGCTCGCGTTAGTGAGTAACGGTGCACTATTATCAGCCCAATTTTTTTGCTGTTTTTGCAGGTATTTGTTTTAAAAGCCCTACAAACATGTAAGTAAAATAAGAGATAGTCTAGAATAGGTGTGATCGTAATAATCTTGCATTTTCGTTCCTTTTCGGAGCTTTTTAAAAGTGCAATTACTTACAAGCAACGTCATGGCAGTTGGCGCAGCAGCTAGGTAGCTAGAGCACAGCCTGTCTCGCGGGGCTGGGCCGCTGAAACTCTAGTGCGTGTTCCGTATCATTCAACTGACGGGCATTTTTTTGTTTCGAGGCACGTTCAATTTGCGTCTCTCAATTTGTCAAACAAATCTCTAATTATGGGAAAATAACCACTCATACGGTAACATATGTACTTTTACGCTAACATTGGGCAATTTTCTAGATTTTTGTTTCTTCATTTCCGATGTTGCAAAACGAGCAAGCGGTGGTTGTTGTAACGAATACTGCACGCAAACTAATATATCATACCGCGGCGATTGCGCATGCGCCCCTTGCCACACGTCATCGATCTAAGCGGCGAGATCGGGGTGAATTTGGGCCTGGTTTGGAGGGTGATTTGTTCTCATTTTCAATTTCGATTTAAAAATATTTAAACAAATTCTAAAAATCTGAATTTCTCGAGGCTTGTAAAGTACAAGAATACCTTCACAATCATACCAAATTCGACTCAATTTATAATCAATGAAAAGACTCTTTAAAATCCCTGGCACGCAAAGTGTTAGAGGGATCTAGTAACTTTGCTGACTTGTGCCCAAATTGAGGAATGGTTGATAGAATGTGAATTTTTGTGATCTGATGTGTCCACTGAATAGTATGTTAAATTTCACGTTAACTGGGTATTATCCCATCAAGGACGAGAGCTATTTTAAGGCAAAATTGATCATTGTTTCCCTCTACAAATTGGCAACTCCTAAATCTTGTTGACCAATCAATGACATAAAAATAGGTGGAAAATATTTAGTAATGACCATTTAAGACAAATATGAAGTGACTTTGCTGCAAAGTTGCCAATTTGAATGCCAATATCTGTTTTTAAAATATCACAATGTGTTGCCAATTTAAGGATTTTTCTAAATTATAGTGATTTACGCAATAATAAAAATCATTACAAAATAACTAAAGCAGGTAGAGTAACAAAATAGGGCTCTAAAAATAGAGGAATTTATGCTCTTTCTTCCTGTACACTTCACATAACTAGTCTTCTTCTTGTTTAAGTGTAGGACTACCAAACCACAAATATGTGGGCCTTAGGCACTGATGGGTTATATAGCCAAGTAATGAATAGAAATGCAAAGTGATATTCCCTAACTCATTGCCCTGACTTTGTACACACAGTTATAACTTGCCAGTGGATAATACAATTTCTGAACACTTCCAATTGTAAATATTTTGTTATCAATTCGGGAAATCCCCAAAACCAAAACCTGCTTCATGCTTCTATTTAGGTAATTCAAATACAACAAGGTTTGTAGAAAGAACCACTAGAGTTCTATAAAGTAAGATTTGTGGATTTTGCAAATGTTACTAGATCCCTTTAAAAAGGAACTTAGACCTATTTTTTTGTTTCTGTTGAAAGTTGTCAATGTGTATCCATTTGTTTATAATTGTATTATTTATTTGGCCAATGATTATTTAACAAGAACAATTACAGACTCACAATGCAACTGTATACAATATGAGGAAATAGAGAACGAAAAGGGAGAAAAAAATGGTTATTCATGATTCATACATGTATTTCCCTTCTCAGAAAGAAAAAAAAAACGATGACATCACACATTTGGTTGCCGTGATGAAAAAAGGAGGAATAATTATTATTTTCTTTATTCTGTCCTCAAGGTAGTAGTCCACAAAAGTGTGTTCCACAAATTCAGCAGTGCTATCTAAATTCTTAAATAGGTTTCTTATACATGTGAAACACATTGATTCAGGACAGTCTGGTTCTGTTAAACTTACAATTTCCAGAGATAATTTTCACAGAATGTTCTTTTTTCCCCTCCTGTCCTCAGATACTACATGTAGTAAGCCCAGTCACTTCTGCTATTGGTATTTTGTAAAAGATTATATTATATAATATTATATATTAATAAAAAAAAGACTGTTCTATTAAAATCTAATCCTGACAAGAAAATATGAATACGGTAGGTATTTATAGTCTTATTAATAAATACAATTTTCTTTGATTGGTTTTTGTTTCAGTCCTCCGATCCCAATAGCAAGTTCCACCCTTCCAGCAATCTCCCGGAGCTCGTCAACAGCTATATAAACTAACCAACACTGGGATCTGATATCTCTAAAAGATGTATAGCTTTAATACAAATCAAAGACTCTTTTAAATCTTATTCTGATTAGAAGAGCTGACTTCCCTTAAATGATATTAAAGGGATCTAGTAACTTTGTTGACAATGTGCAAAAAGCGATGAGTGGTTGATACAATGTATATTGTTGTTATCTAATATGTCCACTGGGTGTTGTGTGAAAATTTCAAGTTAAATTGACTTTTATATATGGCCGAGTAATGAGCAAAAATGCAAAGTGACATTCACTAACTCATTGCACTTACTTTGTACACGGATCTGACGATCCGTTGGATAATTTGACATCTGAACACTTCAATCGTAAATATCTTTTTAACGAAAGGGAAATTTGAAAAACCGAAACCTGTCCCATGCTTTCTTTGTTAATAAGAATACAACACGGTATGAGGGAACCGCTAGAATTTCAATTGGATTTTGAGGATTTGGACAATGTTACTAAGTCCCTTTAATCAATAATAAACTTTTCTCTGATTGTTTTTCCAGTCCTCAGATCCAAACAGCAAGTTCCACCCTTTCAGCAATCTCTCGGAGCTCGTCGCCAGCTATAAACTAACCAACAACGGGCTGTGCTGCCCTCTACAGCACCCTGTGCAGCTCAAGAAAGACGAAGAGGAACAAGAATCAGGTATTTTATTTTGTTTTATTGTATAAATTCATAAAATTGTAATCTACATGTATGTAATTTAACTTATGAATGGAACCCCAAACTCCTGGGTACATGTACATGTACAGTCAAACCTGTATATTTTGACCACCTAATAATGGAAACAATAAAATATGCAAATACATGTATCACTTTGCATTTTTGTTTGTTACTCAGTCTTATAACATCCCATTAATGTGTTATTTTTCATACATTTCTTACTGGACATATCAGATCACAAAAATACACGTTTTTATCAATCATTCATCACTTTTTGCACATGTCAACAAAGCTACTTGATCCTTTTATAAAGTATTTATTATTTCAATTTCAAATTCCAGTTTACAGACTAAATAATTAACCTTAGTTGGTAACTAAAATAATATCTAGTTGCATACTTGTGGACAACAATAGTGGCAAATACAATGATGCACTTTCAAGTAGTCCCCATTTGGTTTATAACTTTAATGGTTTTATTTTCGTACAAAATATGTCACCATTAGTACATGTAATGTATGTAGTCATTATATTAGGGAGTGTCAAAACCGTTTACTTGATACATGTAGGCATCTTGCTTTCATTATTGATTTAAATCACTCATACTTTTAATGAGGTTTCTTTTGAGTTCTATTTTTAAACACAGATTAGGAGGCATGACACTTGATAGCTCATAGCTGAATGTATCATTTTACATATCTATAAATATATATATAGGCCTATATATTTGAATTATAGAATTGAAATTACATTTAAGCAACAAAATATTCATGTAAACTTATGCCTCTTAAAATTGCCTATTACATACATAATGTTTTCTTGTCAAGACACATCACCGTAGTTCTAAGTCCTGTATGAAAGCAATTTCTTTGAATTCTATAAATATAGGTTACGGGTTACATCACTCGATAGCGCGATAGCTTAATATACCATCTATATCTAGGCCTATATGATTTGTTATGTTTCTTGTTTGGCTTGCCAACAGAGCTTGGTTTGATGCCAAGCAAAAGAAAGACATGCTATCTAAAGAAATTTAGACAAGAGAATATTTTGTTTGTGCATGTGTGTTTTTTTACTGTTTGTGTATGTGTATATGTGTGTGGATGTGTGTGCGAGTTTGTTTGGGTGGGTGTGTGAGTGTGTGTGAGTGTGTGTAAGTGCACGCGTGCGTCCAGATGTGGGTGTGAGTATGTTTGTATGTATGTGGGTGTGTGTGTGTGCGTGCGTGCAAGCACACACACACACACACCCATACTTTAAAAAAAAGTGTGTGCAGATGTGGGTGTGAGTATGTTTGTATGTATGTGTGTGTGTGTGTGTGCAGATGTGGGTGTGAGTTTGTTTGTATGTATGTGTGTGTGTGTGTGTGTGCATGCGTGCAAGCATGTGTGCAGATTTGGGTGTGAGTTTGTATGTATTTGTGTGTGTGTGTGTGTGTGTGCATGCGTGTGTGTATGCATTCATGCATGCATTCATGTGTGCAGTTGTTGTTGTAAGCATGTTTGAACTATGTGCTTGAGAATGTTTCACGTAAGTGGGTGAGAGTATGTTTGTGTGCATATGCCACGTCCAGGAAGTGAGTCCTGATTCGTGACAGCTTATTCCTCGTATTAACGTTCCTCCTTCAGGATCAAGTTTCTTAGCTCTGGGGCTTTCAAACAGGAGAGCTCTAAATTTACTCCAAATTCCAATTAATTTGTACATGACATCAGGGGGAAAAATACATGGGGGATTAGGGCAAATTCACCCCCAAATGCCAAAAGAGCCCCCATAAATCTGGAAGGATCCCCTATAAATTTGAATAGAGTTCAGTGAAAAACAAAATTTAGAGTGTAATTAAGTTTGAAAAGTAGCCCCCAACAAAATTATTTTAATTTTTTCCCCAGATTATGAGCATTATATCCATCATACACGTGGAATTTGTGAAATTATATAATGAAGGCAAAAGAGCCTAGAAATCAGATTTACACAGAATCATAGAAGACTAAAGTCTTGATGCATATCTCGGAGGCTACATGTATTACAAATTATGGGAAGGCACTGCATATCATGGCATATATATATTCCAATTAATTTGTACATGGTACACGTACATCATAAACTCGTAGCTAATGTGAAGGAATTTTCAATATTTGTAATTTTGTATTCTCTTTTCCCTTCTCTGTATTTTGCTGCCTGCTTGTATCCCTTTCTTGTCTTATCCTTTTCTGCTTCTACCTCTATTTATATATCTGCTTCATCTTTACAGCCATCATTATGTAACAAAAAATATGAGATTCATGTTTTTACAGACATGACTAGTGATATCCGTTCCTGGTCTCGTTAAGAAATTAGATTATGGTTTATTTTGTTATTATTAATGTACAGTCAAGGAGGAGTTTCATCTATCAAATTTTTCTTCATCAACACTGTTACCAAATGTTATTTAATATTTTTTAACAGACGATGATGATGAGGACAATCTCTCCAGCGATACCTCAGGCTCTTCCCAGGAGAGCCGCCTCCAGTCCTCCTATTCCTCCTCCTCCTCCTTTTTCCTATAATGATTACCACAATTGTCATAATTGTCATTGTCATAATCATTGTACATTAATGGCTTTATCATTATCGTCATCATCCTCATCATCCTCATCATTATTGTTGTCATCATCATCATCATCTTCATCTTCATCTTCATCTTCATCTTCATCTTCATCTTCATCATCATCCTCATCATCCTCATCATTATTGTCATCATCATCATCATCATCATCGTCTTCGTCTTTGTCTTCATCTCCATCTCCATCTCCATCTTCATCTTCTTCATCATCATCATCATTGATCTTTTTTAAAATTCTTACTCTCTGTCATGTGACATGCTTAATAAATCATAATGATCATCAATATTATTCGGTTTAAGTTTCATGTCCTTTTTTATTCTTCATTGCTATACAGACGACGATGACGAAGACAAACTCTCCAGCGACACCTCGGGCTCCTCATCCCAGGAGAACCTCCTCCAGTCCCGGCTGGAGGCCATGGACCTTGCACCCCTGGAGGCCGAGGGCCAGGGTGACTTTGTGGGGCGTCTGAGGGACTACATCGCCAGGGGGGTGCGGGAGGACAGTCAGGAGGTGCGGGGAGGGGGTGCGGCAGCGCACCCCACCAACCTCAGGCACATGGTCATGGCTTCAACTAAAGAGCTCACAAGGTACCTCAATTGTTGATTAGTTAGATATTTGATATTGTTTGTTCATTATGGATGAGCTGATTAGAAAGAAACGGACTGTTCCTCTAAAGAGAGTTGTTGTAGGACTGCGAGAAGGGTATTGTGTGAAAATTTCAAGTCAAATGGATGTTATATGGCCGAGTAATGAGCAAAAATGCAAAGTGATATTCACAAACTCATTGCAAACTCAAGAGTTACAAAGTATGAAAGATAATATTGATCATGCAAGATATGCACATGTGATATATATATAGGTAAAGTTCTGCTCGGAGTCACAAATCTTGTAAACATCAACAGATTATAAATGATTTAATAAAAAACCTCTGTGATAAATACTCTGTGATATATGAAAGTGTGGTATGTTGTAGAATGCTACACTTCTTAACCTTTCTCTGTGTAATCTGCATTCACATGCATGTATAACTAATGAGGTCATCTGTCTTGGGGCCTAGGGGACTAGAATTAGAAAGTCTTTGTGGGCTTACACCGCCTTACGAGTAATAAGCATGACACGTGAGATTGCAGTCATTGGTCATATGACAACTAGTTCTGCACTTGTGGTCATGGCACATGTCAACTTTATGCCCCAAGATGACAGGTTGTGTGGGCTGAGTGGTGTAGTCATGGTCAAATAAGAGGGGGTGACCCGGGTGGTTCTGGTTGGTGCAGCCCCTGGCATTATCCCCCCCCCCCCAACAAAAAAAAAAGAAGAAAAAAAGGACTATGAAAACCATATTAGATATATTCCTCATAAAAATGCTTTGAGTTCAATGCAAATCAAATTTCATAGTGCTGTTTTCATGCAAGCGAGCTTGAATCGTAGCCCCCAAAATTATAATTGAATTTTGTTACTGGGGGGAATAGGTCTAGTAGGTCTTGTTCAGTAGTCTGTCCAGTCCCTGTCCATAGTGTGGAGGACACAGGTTCAATCCCCACCCAAATCCACTCTCGATTTTTTTTTCCACAGAGACTCAAATCTGCTCGGAGCATACTGTGTTTAATCAACATGTACTTGTATGTCCATGGTGTTGGTGGAGGGCTAAAATACAGTAATTGAATGAATGTTGTGTTACAGTTATTTCTTGGGAAAAATGTGCAATCGTGGGGGGGGTAGGGGGTAGTATGGGAGCCAGAATAACTATATGTGGGGGGGGGGGCAGGAACCACTTGGGGTTACTCCGATTTGATAGCTGTGCCACTTTATGGGCCGTAACGATAATGCTTGACAGACTTGTAGCTTCCTGAATGATTAAGGCCTACAAAGACCAGCTGATCCATTTCGAAGAGGCCTACATGTTCATTATGTACATATGTATTTTATACCGCTGTCATGCTTCACCCTAACTTTTACCGTACTAAGCCACTGCAAGCCCACTGAATTAAAAGGTCTTATGGTCCCCTGGTTTACACCCATTCGGTTTGGGGTTTATGTTCGCTTGGTCTACACTCAGTTGGTCTACAACTCATCTGGTCTAGTACCTGAAGCCTTTCTAAAGTTATTGAACGGAAACCACATTTTCGGATACATAATTAGCTATTTTTGCATATTTAATGAGCTATGACCTTTGACCTTTGACCTCCATACTCCGAAATCGAACTTGGGCTGTATTTTGATACCATGTACATGTACCTTCACATCAAATTTCATTCAAATCCATCAAACATTACTAAAGTTATCGAACGGAAACCAGATTTGTTACGGAAGTACGGACGGAAGGACGGACGGAAGGACGGACGGACGGAAGGACGGACGGACGGAAGGACGGACGGAAGGACGGACGGAAGGACGGACGGTGGCGTTACTATATTCCCCTCCGACTTTGTCGGCAAGGGGATTAAAATGATGTCTGAAACTTACATTTCCCCAACTCCAATCTTGACCCCCTACCGTAACCCTAACTGATATCCCGATTGCGAACACCCACCCTCACCCTTTTTCGAAAGCGTAATTAAACCACTGAATTCTAATTTTGTTTTTTTAGATGAATGGTTTAAGACCAAATGGGTTTAGACTCGGCAACAAATTGTTAGACAAATAAAGATATGAGCCAATCAGGGAACACAAATGAAAATAAAAATCAACAATCTTCTGAACTGAAATTTAAAATCTGAAGTAAAATTGAATCATATAATATGCAGTCATTCTTGTAAATGACAAGGGATATCATGTGCATATTACACAATGCAAGAGTTAGGCATGGCAGATCAATTTTGCTTGACCCTATGATATGCTCTGGCCATAATCTAGGACATTGTCACTTGACCACTATATTAGGCACTACTAACTGGCCTCTGACAAAGAATATCATGTCCATATACAACTCGGATTTAGGCATGTCAGATCAATTTTACTTGACCATTTCAAAGGCTCTGGCCATAACCTAGGACAGTGTCACCCGACCACTAGGCATTACTAACTGGCCACTGACTGTAGAATATTATGTGCATATACAACTCAAGGTTTAGGCAGGTCCGAACAATTTTACTTGACCATTCCATATGCTCTGGCCATAAACTAGGACATTGTCACCCGACCGCTAGCCACTACTATCTGGCCACTACTATCTGGCCGCTGATGAAGAATATCATGTCTATATACAACTCGGGATTAGGCTTGTCAGATCAATTTTACTTGACCATTTCAAAATAACCTAGGACATTGTCGCCTGACCGCTAGTAAGTGACCAGTGTGAACAGGTGTGATTGAACGGAAACTGTGTCATCACTCTTGAGGCTATCTACTCATCTGAAATCGTGTACCCCTAACCCATCCACCCTCCCCAATTCACTAATACCTTATAAGAATAAGTATAAAGTTAGTACACTTAACATATTGTAAATATAATGTGGCTTTTTGCCTTTTTGTTGGTTCTTGTGGTATAAAAAAAAGTATCAAAATCAGTGCACAAAACATATTGTAAATATAATGTGCCTATTTGACTTTTTGTTTGTTCTTGTGGTATCGTATAAAAAAGTAAAGTATATTGTAAATATAATGTGCCTTTCTACCTTTTTGTTCTTTCTTGCGGTATATCCCCAAGAATGCAAGATGAAAAAGGCTTTTCATTAATTAGCATTTCTAGCGATGCGATTGTTAGATTCCATTAATGAAAAGTTTTTAATTGGCATTTCTTTAATGCATCGTGAGATTCTAAACTACTAATTGTATTTATGTGTGTTTTTTGTATTGACTTCTTTTGACAGGCAACTATGAACTTTCCAACTCCATCAATATTTATTTGTCTTTTTTTTTTATTAACTTCATCCAACAGGCAACTTAGAATATTCCAGCTCCAGCTCGATGCAATGCAGTGCCTCTTCGATGTTCAGCTCCCATCCAACAAGCAGTTTACCCTCCAACAAATTGTGAGTGACATTATGGTGGTACAGTCGAACCTGTGTATAGTGACTACATAAGGGTAACAAGACAAGTGGCCACTGAAGACAGGTGACCTCTATAGACAGGTTCCCTAATATACATGTACATGTAGCATAGTCAAACCTGTGTATAGTGACTACATATAGGTAACAAGACAAGTGGCCACTGTAGACAGGTGACCTCTATAGACAGGTTCCATAAAATACATAGTACAGCCAAACCTGTGTATAGTGACCACCTAAGGGTAACAAGACAAGTGGCCACTGTAGACATGTTAAAGGGTACCACCACCCAAAAATAATATTCTTATTAAAGAAAGGTAACATCTTTAGTATTCCATTCCATCAACAAGTTCACAAAAATATGTTTCCAGAAAAAAAAAAAAAAAAATTGGAAACGCATCACCATTCTAAAGCATGCGTTCATGTGGTCTGAATTACGCAGACTGCTATGTGTGCGGTGAATTGCAACGTGTGAAGAGCGAACGAATCGCCCGGGAATCTATTGTTTACAAACGTGCGCGTGAATAGCTGCATTGGCGCACTCGCAAATGGTTGGCCCGTATGGAACCAGGAAATAGCAGTGGTTCCGTAAGTGGTGGAAATTAATTGCTTTGTTTATGAATTACACAACCCTTTGCAAAATGTTGGGTATCTATTTGATATCACAAAACGATACCAAAACATATAATAATGTGTTGTTCTTTGCCTGGTGGTCCCCTTTAACTTATAGACAGGTTCCACAATGTACACCATTTTCCTCTGTAGGGGAACACTTTAGGTGGCCACTATAGGAAGGTTGGCTGCTATAAACAGGTGGCTGCTTAGACAGGTTTGACTGCATTATAACAAGGACCCTTATGACCATGACAAATATGTTGTTAGGTTAAGCAATAATAATAATACTACTACTAATAAAGGTTATTTATATAGCGCTAGTCACGTGAGTATCATAGCGCTTTACACTACATTGTATTATTATTACCCGGTCAACGGATACACACTGCAATCTTTCCTCCACATAAAGTGCACACTTTCCACTCCCAAGGGAGTATCATATCGTTCAATCAGGATAAAAATGAAAAAAGAATATGAACAGCTTGGACCAGCAAATTTACGGTGTCATATTATTAAAAGAGGGTTTTGTTTATTAACAGAGCTCGGCATTTAATGGGGGTCCATGATGATTGTAATCATGATTAATAATAAAAATAATAGACCACCATTTATATTGCGCCATCAGTCTAGATTTTCTATTCTCAGGTGCATTTTTTTCTGTAATATATAATTGTCATTTTGTTCTATATATACAGGGTGGCCCAACAAAAATGGAACGGGGCACTTCCCAAAATATAGTAACAATTGTATTATGTCCATCGGGTAGGGTGTCTTTTCAAATGAACAACGACACCAAGAACAGTCAATTTGGTCGTGTAGTTTTTTTTTTAGAGCGCTGTGAGTGACACCATGTCAGGTTCTCTTTTTTGTAAATTTTTAACAAGCCAGTGCTTGATACATCGCACGTACCGCCTTTTATAGCGTTGATAACGCGCGCCATTGTTAGTGTGCACTCAGCCGTGTGCAGAGAGAATAGGCATGGTCGATCAATGGTATTACGGGCAGGGAGTGCATATTAACTGGCGCCGACTAGGTAAAAATTGACAAAAATTGGTACCTGACATGGTCTCACTCGCAGCGTCCTAAAAAAAAAACTACACGTCCAAAATTACTTTTCTTGGTATCGTTGTTCATTGGAAAGGACACCCTATCCGATGGACATGTTCATTTTGGGAAGTGCCCCGTTCTGTTTTTTTGGGCCACCCTGTAATAGTGAATGTATGATTTTCCCCTAAATACTCTTTTATGTCTAAAAATCTCTCTTCTTATTATTAGTTTAAACAAAGTTTGAAAGTACATGTATATGTATTTAATAAAAGCATTTCTTTTCACATTTGTATGATTATTCATCTATAAGATTGTGTTAAAATGAACAAAATAAATAAATAGAATGAAATGAAATCAAGATATTGCTTGCATGTATTTATATTTTTCATTTTCTTGATTTGTTTGTTCGTAGCCCGAATATGAGAGCAGCCCGGAAAACCTCTACAAAAGGTTTGCGGAATGCGAGAAGCAGGTCAAAAGCTTGGAGTCAAAGGTCAAAGCGACGTTGCGTGACCTCTACAAGCCCTCGATGATGGACTCGCACAGCCCCAACTCCACCCTGGTTGCCAAGGCGATGTCAGATGAGGGAGGAGCCTCGGAGGACGTGGGGGAGGAGCTATCGATGTACATGGCGGTGCCCGACGAGTTCCCGCACATCGGCGACAAGAAGGAGATCCCGAGTCTAAATATCCTTCCTACTCCTTTTGAGGTGAGCTAGCATTTAAAAAATCTTTTGTTAACATTTTATGATGAGGTGCTGGGGGGGGGGGGGGGGGGTATTTAATCAAGAATCTAAGTTTAACTTCACCTTAAGTTTGACCTAACTATTATGGAAAGCCATGTGTAGCCTTAGAATACAATATACATTGTATTCAAAAGCAAAAAGCAAGAATTTTAGACTTTTCATAAACGATGCATCAAAACATGAAATCTCCTTGATAATAAAATATAAAAGGGATCTAGTACTTTTGTTGACATATACAAAAAGGGATGATTGGTTGATACAATGTATATTGTTGTTATCTGATATGTCCGCTGGGTGTTGTGTGAAAATGTCAAGTTAACGAACGTTATATGGCCGAGTAATCAGCAAAAATGCAAAGTGATATTCACTAACTCATTGCACTCACTTTGTACACGGTTTTGACAATCCAGTGGATAATTTGACATCTGAACACTTCAATCGTACATATCTTTTTAACAAAAGGGAAATTCGACAAACCAAAACCTGTCCCATGCTTTTATTGTTAATATGAGTACAAAAAGGTATGAGGGACCCGCTCAAATTCCAATTGGATTTTGAGGATTTGGACAGTGTTACTGTAATGATTTGAATCAACATTTTATGCTTTTGAAAAAAGACTTTTTAAACAATTGTTAAAAGAAACTAATGGCTTTCCATACTTTTTAAGTCTTTGTGAAACAGTGGTCAGTGCTCTGCATTATGCACTAAGAAACCTGAGCTGCGTCTCTCGGATGTTCGCGATAAAGGGTGGTCCTAGACGGAAAAAAAAAATTATAATTGATTGAACGTGTCTTAAAAAAGAAAATTAGCAACCAAATCGTTAAGTCTTTACTAGTACTTTCACATGGATTTAAAGCTATCCAAAATACCACTGACAAAAGAAGAACAAAATTAGTACTGTAATTTACCTATCATGCTTTTTACTAAACAGGGTGGCCCTCAAAATACGGAACGGGGCACTTCCCAAAATATAGCAACACAATTATTATGTTCATCGGATAGGGTGTCTTTTCCAATGAAAAACGATACCAAGAACAGTCATTTTGGTCATGTAGTTTTTGTTTTAGGGCACTGTGAGTGACACCATATCAAGTTCCCATTTTTGTCAAGTTTTACCAAGTCAGTGTTTGATAAATCGAACTTACTGCCCATCATAGCATCGAACAGCTATGCCCATTCTCTCGGCACACAGCTGAATGCACACTAACATTAATGGTGCGTGTATTGCTCGTTGTTCGATGGGATGACGGACAGTAAGTGCGATTTATCAAACACTGACTTGGTAAAAATTGACAAAAATGGGAACCTGACATGGTGTCACTCACAGCACCCTAAAACAAAAACTACACGACCAAAATGACTGTTCTTGGTATCGTTTTTCATTGGAAAGACACCCTATCCGATGGACATAATCATTTTGTTACTGTATTTTGGGAAGTGCTCCGTTCCATTTTTGGGGGGCCACCCTGTATTATCTTTCACTATAATTTGTACCTATAATGTTGTTATTCTTGTATTTGATTCTGTACAGCGCTTAAAAACGCACATTATATGTATTAAGTGCTTTATAAATGTTATTATTATAATTATTATTATGATGTTAATATGTTATTATTTTCAGGTAAAAGTACTGAACGTGCCGGCACTCACGCATCCGAAGGTCAAGCTGACGGTGGACGTGGCGACCGGTCACCTGGTTGTCGCCAAGGTGACGGGGAAGGAGATGAACGAGGACGTCCAGCTGTGGACGCATGATAAAGGTGAGAAACCCTGAAGCACTTGAAGCATTAACTCTTTGAATACCAAACTAAACTGCAAAGAATCCAGGGTCCATATTCATAAAAGCCTGCTAGCTTAGTTCCATACTAAATGGTCCCGTTCCAGAAATGGGCCGAGTAGTACGATTTTGCCGTATTTAATACGATTTGATATTATTTATCTCTAACTCATTGATGTCAATATGCTAGAATAACATGAAAGTTAAAAGAATGTAGCAGAGCACACAAAGCTCCATTACTCACTAAACCGTGAAGGATTATCAAAGCATATCTTGAGCTCACTGGAACTAGAGCTGGTCCTGGGTCATGATCGAGCGTTCACCCCCTGTACTCTGACAACTAATCGAGAAGTGTCAGGTTCGATTCTCACAGAAGACAAGTTTTTCCTTTGCCCTTTTCCATCTTCCAGAAAACTATTTCTGGTCAGTTGTTTGAAATTATGAATTATTTTAAATAAACAGGTGGACTTTCATGCTACAATAATGAAAATTTGATTCATGAATATTGTAATTGACAATTGCCTTTGTTTTTATTTTGATGTTTCTCTTACCAACAGTCGAACAAATCATCAAGTCCAGAACTAGCAACCAGAAGCTGGCCATCAAACTCAGCAACGGGAAGAAGAAAGAGTACTCATTCGAAGATGCCAAGGTTAGAGTTTTATCTCCCGTAGAATAAATTTGTCTTTTTATATCATGAATATCATCATGATATAAACAAGTACCAGCTGTATTATCATACTTTATGCCCATTGTTTTGAGATTTATTTGTTGTAATGCTTTTTAATTACCTTTTCTTTGTGCTTTGATACTTAATTCTTCATAAAACATAGCTCACAAGAAAAGTCTAGCATGAATACTGTTGTATCACATTTGAAGTTTCTCATGACAAATTTTGTTTGTTGTTTCCATAGAAACGGGAGACCTTCTGTCAGATGCTACAGTACATGAAGCTGGTTCACACCAACAACAAGGAGGTGGACCAGATATCGGTCTTCATCGGCACGTGGAACATGGGTGAGAACCTAGATGACAATGATGATGGTGATGGTGATGGTGGTGGTGATGATGGTGATGGTGATGGTGATGGTGATGGTGATGGTGATGGTGATGGTGATGGTGATGGTGATGGTGATGGTGATGGTGATGGTGGTGGTGGTGGTGGTGGTGGTGGTGATGGTGATGGTGATGGTGATAGTGATGATTATGATGGTGTTGATGATTATGATGGTGATGGCGATGGCGATGATGGTGGTGGTAATTGCTATGATGGCAGTGATGATGGGGATGGTGATGGTGATAGTGATGATGATGATGATGATGATGATGATGATGATGATGATGATGATGATGATGATGATGATGATGATGATGATGACGGTGACGATGATGATGATGATGATGGCAATGCGATGGCCATGGCAATGGCGCTGATAATGATGATGAAAATGGTAATGATGATGATAGTAATAATAATAATGCGGGCTACTTATGTGTCACATGTTCCATCCTCTTTTTTGTTGGTGGTATATATGTTCATGTACTGTACATTTTTGTTGACCATTCTGACAAGTCTTGTGTCGTGTAAAATCCTCTCCCATTCTAAGGGATGCCCCATCACCAAACTGCATCGCGTTGTAGCTAACGTCTCGGGGAGACGGGAAGACGCGGGACAGTCGTCTGGTGTACATGCTGCGCGACCTGTTCATGATCGTACTCTCAGCAAACGCGCTACTGTCAGTTTTGGGTGGATATTCCGAGTAGTCTTGTGTTATTTTGACACTTTCTGTGATTATCCTCTCCCATTCAGGTGATGCTCCGCCACCAAACGGCATCACTTCGTGGCTAACCTCGCAAGGAGAGGGAAAGACGCGGGACAGCGGTCTGGTGTACATGCCGCACGACCTGTACGTGATCGGCACGCAGGAGAGCACGCTCAGCGAACGTGACTGGCTCACGAGGCTCAAGGCGGAGATTTCCAACATATGCAGAGTGCAGGGCGGCAAGGAATATGTAGTGGTAAGATTTACGCAAACTTTATCGCAATTTGGTTCAAATTTTTCTTGAAAGCTATCAACAACATACATACAGAGTGCAGGGTGGCAAGGGTGGCAATGCATAGTGATAAGATTTATGCAAAACTACAACTTTTTCTCCAATGTTTATAAAATGCCCTCTTTAGCAGGAGAGCACGCTCAGTGAATGCCATTGTCTTACGAGGTTCAAGGCCGAGTTTCACAAAGTATTGAGAGCTCCTTTGCGGCAAGAGATATGTAGTGGTTATAGATTTAAGCAAATCTTTATCACAATTTTGTCTAGATTTAATGCTTGTCTTGGCATGTCCAATCTATACTAGCAACAATTGATGAGGTCCACTACATATAATATTCCAGAGTGCCTGGAGAAAATTGGCAATTTTTAAAATCGAGTTTATCAAGTTTGATTATTTGGCTTGTCCAACCTAGCAACAAGTTGGCAGTCAACAGGTGTGCATGCGGCACAAACGGTAATGAAATTATGTGATTCCACCCTTCATATTTGTGTTCTTCTGTTTATCACCTGTTGACAGCCAACTTGTTGCTTAGTAGTATATACATTTACATGCCAAGATATTCAAACTTCAAAAATTGCACATTTTCCCCTGGCACTCTGCAATATTATATCTTGTGGACCTCATCAATTGTTTCTTTTGTTTAAGTTATCTCCTAGTAACCGTTTGCTCTTCTGGGGAACGCCAACACAAAAACCCTGTAGTCTCATTCAAACACTTTGTTTTACTCTAGTCCCACCTCATCAACTTAATGTTTTCTGTTTATTTTGCTTTTAGGTTACAGTGTGTTCTCTGTGGGGAATTAGAATAGCAGTACTCGTCAAACCCGAACACCAGCACAGAATTACGCACGTCAGGGAATCGTCTGTGAGAACGGGCATCGCAAACACACTAGGTAAGTACAAAAGAAACTGAATAAAATATAAAGTGACTCATTAACTTTATTAAATCAACCAAAATTACTTGGAGATATTGAAATCGTAGAAGCTAAACAATGGAACACAGTGAAAGAAATTAAGATAACTATCATGTGTAAACAATTTTAATTACAATTTTAATTTTATCATGTTTTTATGTCCTCACTTATCCAGGCAACAAGGGTGCTGTGGGTGTGTCATTTTTCTTCAACGGTACTTCCTTCTGCTTTGTCAACTGTCATCTCACGTCTGGTACAGAGAAATGCACGAGGTAAACATATTTTAAACACTGCTATTTTTGCCCAATTTATTAGTATTTTGCGCTCGGCAAACAAATTTTGTTCTTTCTAGGTTCTTAAATTTGTGCTGAGCAAGTATTCACTTATTACCTAACATTATTCACTAAAGGTACTTCCTTCTGTTTTGTCGACTGTTATCTCACGTCTGGTACAGAGAAATGCATGAGGTAAGCGGACAGTAAACACTGTTATTTTTGCCCGATTAGTTGTTTGCGCTCAGCAAAAGAAAAATACATTTGTAGGTTCTTAAATTTGCGCTGGGCAAGGATTCACTTGTTACGTAACGTTATTCACTAAAACATTTACAAGCAAGGAAGATGATATATATCATACATTGACATGTCCAATATGGTCCAATTCTAAGCCAGCGCACTAGATCCTGATCATGTTGATAGCCTCTTGTAAAATGCGCTCAAAACCAGCGTTATTCAGAGGAGAGATTGAGGAGTGGTTTTCTTAGTTCTTTGAACAAATATTTTGACTGACTCATTATGTTTGTTCAAGGAGAAACAACAATATGAATGACATTCTGAAAGGTCTTAGACCGGGCACCAAGGGACATTACACAAGAAAGACAATACAAGTGCAAGAATAAGAGATGCATCAACAATTATGACAGCATTATGAGTCCTTGGATACTCTATTGTAGAGGAAATTGCCGAGTTACCATTGATTGTTCTCATTATGATTCTCATAATGATCTTAAGTTGATCTTAACTCCTAAGTTGAACTGAAGAAATAGTTTCTTTGAAATTTGTTTGGAAAAATTCTTTTAAAAGGCATAAAATGTTGGTTCAAATCATTAATATTTTTCTATTATCAAGGAGATTTCATGTTTTTGATGTAAAATTTAAGAGAAGTAAGAAAATAAATGTTTTGCTTTTGAATATATTTTGTCCCAAGGCTACAAATGGCTTGGGAGTTGAGTTCAACTTTGAGTCTTTGTGAAACACCCCCCAGGAGAAACAACACATGAATATGCAAAAAATAAATTAATATGAACACTAACATCTACGGTAGCATAAGTCCTTTGGTTGCTGCCTTGTAGCAGGAATTTTTCGGTATCGTTTATATATTTCCTCATCTTGTTTTTTTTTTCTTCAGGAGAAACAACAATGTGAACGACATCCTGAAGGGTCTAAGTCTGGGCACCAAAGGCCTGAGTCAGTTTGACCTCATCAACCAAATTAAAATAAGTAAACATAAATTAATATGAACATCTAGGGTATCGTTATTAGTTCCTTTGATTGCTAGCAGCCTTGTAGCAGAAATTTTCGTTATCATTTATATATTTTCTCATCTTGTTTTTTTTTTATTTTAGGAGAAACAACAATGTGAATGACATCCTGAAGGGTCTTAGTCTGGGCACCAAGGGCCTGAGTCAGTTTGACCTCAACAACCAGTTCCATCACATGTTCTGGCTCGGAGATCTCAACTACAGGATAGACTGGAACGTACAGGTATGTAATTACATGTATTCCTCCGCAGGGGCGCAGTGTGGTCAGACTGATTGGAGGGGAGGGGGGGGGGGGGGGGGGGGGGCACACTAATGATTGGTTCTAACATCCTCCCCTTTTGTTTCTTACTGTTTTGGGCAAATTATTTTGGTGCACATGGCCCCTGTTGCTATAAGCTGCTGTTCTTCTGCCAACAAAGTGGCCAGAGGCATCATGTATTTGAGTTCTCCTCTATCCATCTGTCTGTACATACATATGTCCCCTATTTTGTTTACGCATTATCTTGAGAACCGGATGATGATGGATCGATGTTTAAAGTTTGTATGAGTGTAAATATTGGGGTGACAATGATCTGATTAGATTTGGGGGGGGGGGGGGGGGGGGGCATGAGGTCAAAGGTCAAAGGACACAGGGTTCATTATATACAATGTATGCAAACAATTGGGTTGTTGTTTTAAGGATTGTGGTGGCTGCTATGGTGTGGCCAATTGCTATTGTTCTTAAAAGAAAAGTTAGGAAGAGAGATTGAAGAGTTGTTTTATATTTATTACGTCTCTTCTCAGAACTACTTATAACCAGTATTCTCCCCCCCCCCCACCTTTTCCCCAATACAGGAGATTCTGACGAACATAAAGGGCAACCATTATGAGGCGTTGTTTGACTATGACCAGCTGAAGATAGAGAAGGACCAGGGCAGAGTCTTTGTAGCATTTGGTGAGTTCTTCCAATATTGACACTGTGTCTATGGCTTAGTCCCACTGCACCGTTTCTCCTTCCGTTTCCTATCTAACCAAAATTAAACAAAATTTTGAAGTTCGATAATGTTTTGTTTCACACGAAATGGAGCAGAATTAAAAGTACCCTATTGTCGGCGGAAAGTTTTATGCATGCAGCAATGGAGACAACTTTTACCGCTGGATAATTTGATTTCGCAAATCTCCTCTCGGGTCAGGCGTTGGTTTACGTAATCCAGTGATACATGTATGTGAAGACCCTTTTTATAACATTTATTATTTCTTATTTTGTTTGCAGAGGAGGATGATATAACCTTCCCGCCTACCTATCGCTACGAGCTTGGACACAGGTCAACGTATGCCTACAAGAAAGTCAAGAAAACTGGCGTAAGTTTATATAGATTATAATATAATGTATATAATTCTACTTCTAATAACTTGTAATAATAATTAAATAATATTCTTGATTTATATAGCGCCTAATGTGATCTATAATCATCTCTTAGCGCTTTACAATGATATTATTCCGCCGGTCATCAAATGCATACTGCAATCAATCCAGCGCACAAAATGCATGTTTTCCACTCCATGGGGAGCATTCCAGCCAGGCAATCTAATACTTTACATTTCTTTTTATTGTGCTCTCTCTTTCATCTCAGATCCGGATCAATCAGCCTTCGTGGTGTGACCGTGTTCTGTGGAAGTCGTATCCAGACCTACATATCATCAACACAACCTATGGTGAGATCCTCTTAATCCTTTGCCTACGGGACCTAGTGGGCCCTGTATTTACTTTATGAGGATTGCAAAATCTAGTTGGGAACAGGTTAACACATTGCCTACAGGAAACTGGTGGGCCGTGTATTTACTCTATGGGGATTGTAAAATCTAGTAGGGAACATGTTAACGTGCAAGAAGACTACAATCATACTAATGATAATTCGATATCTATATTAACCTAAACACACATCTGACCAAATTCGTGCAACCTAGGTCTAAATTCTAAAATGATTTTATAATCATGTAATTGAACAGTTTTTCCTGATTAATGCATTTGATTTGTTCAAAGAAAATTTCTTAGGATACATGTACTTACAAACTCCTTCATGAATATTTTACTAACAAAGGAGTAGTTTGAGAACTAAAATCTGTTTCATGCTTTTATCATGCTTTTAGATAGGTAAGAGGGAACCTGAAAATTCCAAGAATGACCCATTTTGACAACTTTTAGAATGTAGTAATACATTTAAGAAATATGTCTATGCTGTTTTCTGGATGTGTAATGGTTTGCATAAACAGCCATTAATTCTTGTTTCATTTTGCAAATCCCTTTAGGTTGTACAACTGACATTGTGACGAGTGACCACTCTGCAGTCTACGCAACATTCGATGTCGGAATATCCTCCTTTACGGCAACCCCAAAAGGTAAGCATAAAGCCTTCAGAATTTGAAGATCGTCTTTAGCCAGGTCCAAGCCAATTGCTTCTCCCTCTAAACTTTGAATATTGTTTAATTATACATTTTTGTTTGTATCTATATTGTGCCTTTTTTATGTTTGTATGTTTTTATCTAAATTTGTGGAAATAAACAAAATTAAATATGAAATTTAATTGATTGATTGATTGATTGATTGATTGATTGATTGATTGATTGATTGATTGATTGACTGACTGACTGACTGACTGACTGACTGACTGACTGACTGACTGATCGACCGACCGAACCGACCGACCGACCGACGACCGACCGACCGACCGACCGACCGACCGACCGACCGATTGATTGATTGACTAATTGATGTGCAGTTGATTAAATAATTTATTTGTTTCTTTGTGACTTTAGACTGGTGAAGTTGACCAGGATGATGTCACCATGGTGACTAGCATGTAAATTAATTGATCAAATAAATTGATTGTTGATTAACTGATTATTTGATTTGTTTCTGTTGTTTCTGTAATGTTCTTAATCTTTGTTTGTATTTGATGGCAATCATACTTTTTGTTGTTATTTAATCCCACCTGCATGCTTTCTCCTTTATTTACCTTGTAATGTTTTTAATTGAATGGAGAATTAAGCTTCAATCTCAATGTCAACATTTATGTATCATTGTAGAAGAGAGTGGGGAAGTGAGCCGGCTGTGAAGATCATCTTCAATGACGTTGGTGCTACCATCGTGACTAGCATGTGTAGCAGCCGATTCTATCTGGAACTCATCTCTTATGGAATACCAATACAGATGAACTTTCATACTAAATACATTGATTGTTGATATTCTTTGATGTGTTTCTTTTGTTTCTTTTATTTTCTTTATCATTATAGAAGAGAGTGGGGAAGAGAGCCAAGCTGTGAAGATCATCTTCACAGAGGTTGGTGCTACCATCGTGACTAGCATGTGTAGCAGCCGATTCTATCTGGAACTCTTCTCTAGCTGTCTGGAAGGTGAGATGGCAAGCCGGTGTCACACAATTTTATCTAGATAATTAACCTACGTATGTGACAGACAGGTGACAGACATGCTACAAATTATCTAGATAATTGTCTCCAGTGTGACATCGACTTATACTACTCAAAACAAGTTAAGGATCGCTTTTTTCTTAACTTGTATTTTTTTTCCAAGCTATGAGTGAGGTCTTACTTAGTTCTTTCATTTTTTGTTTGACTAGATGGTGTCCTCATTGGAATACAAAAATGATGCAAGAGACATGCAACAACTGAACCACATGTGATATAGATTACAGTGTGTTTGAGGTCATTCAGGAGTAAAATATGTCATTATAAAATTATACACAAAATAAAAAGTGATCCTTAACTTTTTTTTAGTAGTGTATATATGGAGAATGCATGTTACATGTATGTCAAAATAAAATAGTTGAGTTTACATAATGTATTTATATGATCACTTTGAAAAACAACCGAGTACTGAGCAATTAAAGGACAATGAAAATCGGGCAATATATCGTTTACACCAAATAGGATGAACAGTCTCTGAAAGTTTGAGTATGACCGGTCAAGAAAACTATGGCTCGTTGAAATAGCTATTTAATTCTATGAGTGACTCAAATTGGCAACACACCCTGGCAAAATAGTGGACAACTCCCCATACGTTTTGTATGCAAAAGTAAATTTGTTTCAATTTTCTCAAAATTACATGTTTACCCTTCATTTGAGTTCAACAATCTTTGCTAACCTGTTACCTACGAGTCCACCTACAGTCTTTGATAAGATATGCATCTAGATATGTTAGTCAACTAGTCCGATTATATACATATATATACCTTTGTTTTCCCCAGCCAAGTCGGTAAAGAGCGGATTCAACTCTGTGTGTCATCAGAACAACACGATGAAACACACACAGCCGCAGTGGAGCAAAGATGAACTACCAAAGGTGAGTCATATATCGGGTCTCAACACTAGCACTTGCCTGATTCCCCAGGGCAATTAAATTATCAATGTCGGTCAAGTAACATTTTTATAAATGATCTCGTTTGACCAGACAAATTTGTATTCCTCATTACGCGTACATCTCATCTAGAAACAAGCAGATTGAGCTACCTAACACAATTTTGTTTATCTTTTGTTTCACATTGGCGTTTTGTGGGTACATTTTTTGTTGGAAGTGTATACAACCACACGTGTGTGTCTTTACCTTACAGCCACACGCGTGTGTCTTTAGCCATACAGCCGGATATGGATACAGCCACACGCCGGCTATTCTTACGGCAGCACATGCGTGTATACCGACTTATAGCCATCTATCTGACCTATAGCCACTAATCTGACCTATAGCCACTAAATTAGGGTTAGGGTTAGGGTTTAGGTTAGGGTAATATATATCCCCCGAAACTAATAAGGACAAAACTTCTTCTGTCCCGCTGCAAATCAAGCCACTGGCTGTGGCGCAATCGAATGGGTGCTAACCTGATAATCTAAAGACGCATGGTTCGACCCGCTCTTGCCGTCGATCGCTTCTTTTGCGTAAACTCGTACTCGATGTTCGATATTATACAAGTCGGAAATTTTGGCTATGCGCATGCGCGAGTGTGGTTGTATCCATATCCGGCTGTATGGATAAAGACACACGCATGTGGCTGTAAGGTAAAGACACACGCGTGTGGCTGTATACACTGCCTTTTTTGTTTGGGCAATTTAAATTTGAAAATTCATGATTTTACTTGCCCAAATGGATTGTTGACCCCTTCAGTCTCAAAAGACATTCGTAGTGCACCAAATTTACAGGGCCGATTTGCAGTGTCAAATGTGGCTTAAAAAGCCCATCTTTGACGTGCATTGCCTCCTGCATATTGGGCAGTTGAAAACCGCTTGAAATGTGGGTTGGATTCGTAAATCAGACGGTGGTGCTATCTTGTGAACGCCTAGGGCACGGTTAGAAATACTGTTTCAAGTGTTATGTAGTGTGCACAAACTACTCTAAATATGATGTCAGACCTATTCGGGCAGATACGTGTATAACTTTCCGGTCGCCATTTTGTTTTCTGCAGCTGACGCCTATCGTGACCGACATGGAGTACTTGGAGGAGCAGTTCGTTCTGGTCGCAATCAAGTCTGAGGACAGTGATGAGTCGTATGGTAAGAAAATGATGGTGGTGGTGGTCGTTGTCGTCATCGTTGTCGTGGTGATGGTGATGGTATTGATCATCATGATCAATATCATGATGGTGATGGTGATGGTGATGGTGATGGTGATGATGATGATGATGATGATGGTGATGGTGATGGTGATGGTGATGGTGATGGTGATGGTGATGGGGATGATGATGGTGATGATGATGATGATGATGGTGGTGG
>JBAMJV010014171.1:0-26556 GCA_037951105.1 Echinarachnius parma
ACTGGTCAGATGAATTGGGCTAATTGTCCAGGGGGTAATCGTCCGGGGGTAGTTGTCTAGGGGGGTAGTTGGCCGGGGGATAGTTGTCCGGGGGGTAGTTGTCCGGGGGGTAGTTGTCCAGGGGGTAGTTGTCCGGGGGGTAGTAGTCCGGGGGGTAATAGTCCGGGTGGTAGTTGTCCGGGGGGTAGTTGTCCGGGGGGTAGTTGTCTTGGGGGGTAGTTGTCTTGGGGGTAATTGTCTTGGGGGGTAGTTGTCTTGGGGGGTAGTTGTCTTGGGGGGTAGTTGTCTTGGGGGGTAATTGTCTTGGGGGGTAATTGTCCTAGGGGGGTAATTGTCCGGGTGGTAGTTGTCCGGGGGGTAATTGTCCTAGGGGGGTAGTTGTCCGGGGGGTAATCGTCCGGGGGTGGTTGTCCAGGGGGTACTAGTCCTAGAATCAAATGTACACATTGTTTTGTTATGGACAAATTATAATTCGATATGATGAATCTCGCAATGGCTAAAATCAATATTTTTTAATGTTAAAACTCGTCTAGAGTATTCTGATAATGATAAACAACATCGTTCGATCCGCGAGAAATGAAAATGGGGGTGGAGCTTATATATATGTACGTATGGGTCCATTCTGTGGTTCTGAAATAATATCACAATAATAAACTAGAGATCCCTATCCAACATGTCCATGTTCTGGTTTACTCAAAAACATTGGGAGCACAGTCAAACCTGTGTAGTGTGGCAACCAAAGTGAAGTTAGACAAGTAACCACTGTAGACAGATGACATTTATACACAGGTTCGTCCATTCTTGTCTCTTTAGGGGATCATGTTTAGAAGCCACTCTTGGAAGATTGGCTGCTATAGAAAGGTGGCGACTAAGACAGTTATGACTGTATGTTTGTTTATTCATGTTTAATTATGGCATCATGCCAATTAACTACTTAAATTCCTAACAAGATAAATTATTGGGGTTAAAATATCTCAATGCAGTCATAACAAAAGTTTATTGATTGCATGAGTCGTATTTTTTACTCGCGCACAATAACAAGCATACTAGTTCTAGTTCTAGTTCTATATAGTTCTATGGTAATACTCATCAACGCCTGTTCAGCATCTAGATGAGGGAAAAGCATAGAGTTGTTATATACAGCTCTATGCGGTACAGTTCCTGTAAAGGGAACTAAATTGTTTCAAGAGCCACCTTGAACTGCTCCAAAGAAGGCAGTTCGACGATGTTCTGAGGTAGCTCGTCCCAGTCCTTAAGTGTCCTGGGGAAATAACTAAATTTGTAAGTGTCCATTGAAGAGCCTAGTCTCATATAGCGTTGCTGTTGACACTTACTTGTAGTTCGCCCCCTCGGTTTGATGTAATCCGGTATTGGAATCGCAATGTTGTTATTTGCTATCTTGTAGAACATTGACAATCGTGCCCGTTTTCTTCTTTCTTCAAGAGTTGGGAGATTAAGTTGTTCTCGCATGGATGTAACACTGGCATCACGCTGGTAGTTTCCACAAATGAAACGAAGTGCACGTCTTTGGATCTTCTCTAGTTGGTCTATCTGGTTCTGCTTGTTGGGGTCCCATACTACCGAAGCATACTCTAGCTGGGACCGTACGAGAGAGATGTATGCCAGTTTTTTCACTTCTGTTGGACATTGTCTTCCAAGATTTCTCCGAATGAATCCAAGGGTCCTCGAGGCCTTGTTTGTGACCGCATCTACATGAGATTTCCAGCTTAGACGCTCATGTAGCTCGATACCAAGATATGCTTTGCTGGCCACACCTAGAAGATCATCCCCCCTCATAGTATAAGTGTGCATAACGGGATGCCTCTTTCTGTGAATTCGCATTGAGTAGCATTTCTTGGCGTTGAATTGCATTTGCCACCGATCAGCCCACTCCAAAAGTCTGTCCATATCTGATTGAAGTTTTACCGTGTCATCTACAGATGTTATTCTCCGCATCAAAAGGCAATCGTCCGCAAATAAGTTGATGGTAGAATCGACCTCATCACCAATGTCATTTATGAATAAGAGGAACATCAGAGGACCAAGAACTGTGCCCTGAGGCACTCCTGATGTGACATGAACCGACGTTGAAGCCTCTCCATCAACAACCACTCGTTGAGTCCTGGTAGTCAACCAAGTTGATATCCAGCTTAGGGTTCCATCACGAATTCCGTAGTATTTCAGCTTACTTAAAAGCCGATGATGAGCAACCTTGTCAAAGGCCTTGGAGAAGTCCAAAATCATTACGTCTGTTTGATGGTTGTTATCTAAAGATCTGGATAGTTCTTCTACCGTAGTGATGAGTTGGGACTCGGTAGAATGCTTCTTGCGGAAGCCATGTTGATACTTGACAAGTATATCATTTTCATCCAGATGTTCCATGATGGAGTGAAAGATCACATGTTCCATGAGTTTAGATGTGACACATGTTAGAGAAACTGGTCTGTAATTCTCTGGTTTGCATTTATTTCCCTTTTTATAAACAGGTACAATATTAGCAATCAACCAGTCCTGTGGTAATTTGCCTGTGTCATAAGATTGAATGAATATGACTCGGAGTATAGGGGCTATTTCCTTTGCATATCCCTTCAAGATCCTGACAGGAATTAGATCTGGGCCACATGCTTTATTTGAATTGAGAGATTTAAGCATTCTTTCAATCCCTTCCAACGTAAACGTTATGTTTGACATCGACACATAAGGCCTTGGTCCTTTGTCTGGTATCGCCTTTCGGGTTTCGTTTGTAAATACAGATTCATACTGATTATTGAGAGCCTCAGCTTTGGAAAGGTTGTCTGTCGCAAGTCCATACGCTGTCTTCAAGGTGGGAATCGTACCCGAGTCCTTCTTCATGCTGTTAACGAATTTCCATAATCTCTTGTGTGATTGTTTTTCATCGTCGCTGTCCGTAAATATTCCATTTATGTACTCCTCGTATGATTTTCTCATGCTAGCTTTGACAGCCTTTCTTATGTCTCGAAAATCCTGCCAGCATTGTTCAGTGTCAACTCTCTTTGCCTTATTGTATAATCTTTTTTTCTTTCGAATTTGCCTCTTTATATCATTCGTCATCCATGGCACATCCTGCCATGATGACAATTTTTTCTGAGGGATATGTTTATCCATCAAACGAAATAATTCACTTTTGAATGTTTCCCAATTTAAATTGACATCCCTATCGCCAGCATATGTAATAAAGGAGTCCTTGAATTGTATAATGTCGTCACCCAAACCTTTCATATCCCCTTTTTTATAAACGTATACCTTGCGAGGTTTTTTGCGGGTGTATTTCATACAATCACACATTATGTCACGCTATACACATACACACACAGGCACTCACATATATAATAATAGGACTAAGCCATCGAAAACATATTATTTGGGGTCCCCTACGCCCATGGACCGGCGGTGCAAGCTGAGAAAATTCACCTTTTCGATTGTTCATGTTTCACTTAATTAGGATCTCGAAAGATATTATCTCGCTTCACTAGAATCAAACCTGAGTCCAAAATATTAAACTTAAAAGAGACAGTTATCATTGTGGAACTTCTCAGAGAAGCCTAAAGTTGATGATTTCCATCAATAATATTCAAGCGATTTAGTTACTTTGTTGGCATGTGCAAAATGTGACGGTTTGTAAAATGTTTATTGTTGTAATATAATATGTCCATTGGGTAATGTGTGAGCATGTCACGTCTAATAGAGGTTAAATGGCCAGGTAGCAAACAAAATGCATTGCACTGAATTTGTACACAGCCTGGCACTTATGACTATCCTGTGGATACTTAAAAACACTTTTATCATTATCATCTTTCGATCGTAAGGGGTACAAAACATGTTTCATGTTTATGTTAGTTATATAAATACATCAAGTAGCTTACGAGTGCTCTCTCTCTCTCTCTAACCTGTCAACCACGATGTCTTGTTAAGTTAGTATCATGCTTTAAGGGGACCACCAGGCAAAGGACAACACATTATTATATGTGTTGGTACCGTTATGTGATATCAAATAGATACACAACATTTTGCAAAGGGTCGTATAATTCATAAACAAAGCAATTAATCTCCACCACTTACGAAACCACTGCTATTTCCTGGTTCCATACGGGCCATATATTGGCGAGTGCGCCAATGATATTCATCCGTACGTCAATAGAATCCCGGATGATTCGTTCGCTCTGCACAGAGCGCTCTGGCTCTGTACACAAATAGTCTTCGCAATTCAGACCGCATGAACGCATGGTTGAGAATGGTGATGCGTGTTCCAATTATATATTTTTTCTGAAAACATATTTTTGTGAAACTTGTTGAAGGAATGGAATTACAAATATGTTACCTTTCAATAATATGTATATTGTTTTGGGGTGGTGGTAACCTTTAATGTCTAGTAGAAGGCCCAGTAAAAACATTTGACAATTAGTATGCGCATGTCATGGGATAAAACATCCTCATGTGTAATTCCTTACTCAGTTTTTGTCAACATGATTTTAAAACCATATGCGAGACTACAGTAACAAAGAAACAAACACGTCCTAATGAACATAGACTCAAATATGCTTTTAAATGTTTGTACTGTGATTCATAATTATGAATAATGGACTATTCACGAATCATTCGTTGTTAGTGTGATCTGTATAAACGCAGCTGCTGTAGACGATGCACATGGTTGATCATATCAAGGAGGTTTATTAAACCTCCTTGATCATATACTCATTGTGCTGTTGTACTGCGACGATATACATAGTGCGAAATCACCCACTTTGCCTTAAATAACGCTTGGACGGAACTGGCGTATTATTGTAAGCCTGATATATGTATATTCACTGCAGTTCGTTCACGATAAATTATATACCACACCTCCCAACAATGTGTATGCTTTATAGGTATTTAGCGTGCGTATTGGTCAGGTAATGCACTTACTATTTAACTTCCTCAAGACAAAATTATTTTTTGAAACACCCTTTTAGTAAAAACTGTACTTTCCATTTAGTTTTCATACCGTTTACTTTCACTATGAAATGTATTTCAGAATTGTAGGCTTGTCTAAATGTAGGAGTCATTGCCCATGAAACATGCATTGCATCAAGCATATTGTATATATAAGTGTTACAATGGAAAACAAGTTGTATTCTCCCAAAACAATCATTTAATTTGTGACAGGTATTTAGCCACACAAAATCTACACCAGTCTGTATGGGATGTCTCGTCTATCCATATAATATACTTTAAGATAATCAATGTATTATTTATTAATTGTGTTTTCTGTACGACTAGGGTTCTCTACATGGTTATACATGTATT
The DNA here is from genome assembly GCA_037951105.1 of Echinarachnius parma. Taxonomy (NCBI): domain Eukaryota; kingdom Metazoa; phylum Echinodermata; class Echinoidea; order Clypeasteroida; family Echinarachniidae; genus Echinarachnius; species Echinarachnius parma. The sequence goes on from JBAMJV010014171.1 coordinate 5,305, forward strand.
CATGTTCTAGTAATTAATTTATCACTAAAATAAAGAAATACATTAAAACACCTGACTTGTAATACCCATTTACATACATCATTATACATACATATACGTGCATGGACGACAGCTGGGTTATGGCGAAATATGGCTATAGGTCGTCCCTGCATGTATATACCGATTTCACATGAAAATAATCAATGCAGACTATAATATGCTGATCTGTACTTCGATGTTTGACTTTTTTTTTCTGAAATCTTTTCATAATTCACTCGTTAATTATTCGTGTTGTGTATTCTGTAAAAACATGTGTTTGTACACGATTTTGAACTTTGAACGGGGCCGCTGATAATTCCCCTTTCCAAAGTAAAGCATGTGTTTGGCACATGACCTTACTGAATCATCCTTTGTTCAATTGGCGTCTAACTGTATTGCTCAGCATGCAATACATACTTGGTGTCAGTGGAATAGCGTTGGGGGGGGGGGGGGGGGGGAGGCACAACTTAAGTTTTTTTTTGTTTTGTTCATGAAATGGCCTCTTAAGTCTTCTATAATTGTTTGTTTCCGAGTATTGATGGGATCGTGCCTACCCCCGTGCCCCCCACTCCCCCCCCCCCCCCCCACCCCCGCCCCCTCCGCCCGTCGCTATGACACAGCATGGTGTTTTACCTTTGATGTGCATTCAAGGGTGATACATTATCATAATTTACCCAATCCTGTTGTGAAAGAGTACTCTTTGTTGTCGGTGCTTTATACGAGCGCGTATACAAATATAACAATAACGGTGCTTTTCCCCATAGTAAAATGATGTCAGTTTGGGTTTCTTTCAATGCTACAAAAACGAAAACGATCAAAATATATACACTTATTTTGTATCTTTGCTTCGATTTTTGGTAAATACCCCTCGAAATATTTGATGAAATAACGATTCATTTGTACTGATATTCCGATTGGATTTCTATAAATATGTTAGTTATTTAAATGTAACATGTAGTATTGTGATCACTAAATTATCATGCTAGCGATATCGTTTGTGTAAAGGACAGCATGTACTAAAGTGGTTATATATAAAGTATCAGATGACAAAATGGCATTTGAGACTTCAATCCTACACCGAAATTATTGTAAGATATGTCCGAATGGTGTGTGACAGTTTTTAAAAAAGAACACTGTTTTCCTGGTTAAAAAAGCAACAGTTTGCGTACGCTTTTACAACGAATTACTCTATGACCTTTATGAGGTTTATGACCGTTCATTAATGCTCTTGACATAAAGTATTATTATCAATGATAGATATTGTCATACTAAAGGGGCATTTAAAATAAATATTACCCTATTTTATTATTCTCTTACCATAAGCCAAACAACACGGTATAGAAGAGAAAATGGAGCTTTGTGGAGTTACACACTATACAGGTGGACCTTGTAATATGTATACATGTTCATTAACAATGTATTATACTTGATACTATTTATAAAATACTATTTGGTTGATGTGTATGCCATACTAATAGAGAAAAGATAATAAGTCAAACTTTCCGAAACCTACCTAAATCATAACTCTCAAAGATCTTGACAGTTGCAAGACCACACATAACCAATCTAACCGATTAACCGTTCATAACAGTCAATTGCTCAGAGAATACTTGTTTGGGTGAGTTTTTAGGATAGTTAACGTACTTATTTTGAAAAAAAGGTCAAAGCATTACAATTCATATTTGTATATGTTATATTACACCTCATGCACACAAAATAAACGATGTAACGATGTATGTCATAGAACAGTATACAGGTGACCTCTATAGACAGGTTTATCCATTGTTTTTATCTGCAGCTGATCATGTTTAGTGGCCACTAACGGCAGATTGGCTGCTATAGACAGCTGGCAACTAACAAATATATGACGGTATATTTGCGTATTCATATTTCATTAGGGCATAATGGCCAAAACATACTTGAATTCCAATAGAGTAACAAGTATTGGGGTTCAAATGTTTAAATGAAACCCACATACCAGTGTATTGATTGCATGACTCGTATGGGCAACTCCAGCGTCACGGACATTACAAATATGATACATATCTTGACTTTGGCACACCACTACTGAAAGATGAACCCATCCATTATGCAACTTTTACTTTGATAACAAACAATGTCCAAGTGTATTTATAAACTACAAGTTTGCGAACATTTGTCCTATCCAATGTTCAGTTATTTAAAAAAATGTGTACCGTCACGGATATTGCATACTTCGGCAAAATATGTAATGTTCGTGACGGCACACATTTTCTAATATATCCGAACAATGAATTAAGGAAATGTTCTCAAACGTGTAGTGTATATTGAACTTGTTCATAGCTTGGTAATCAAAGTAAAATTTACATAATGGACAGGTTCCTCATTCATTCAGTCTGTCAGTGTGGCAAAGTCAAAATATTGTTCATATTTGTAATGTCCGTGACGCTGTAATTGCCCGTATGTTTTACTCGTATAGGTGTGCGCTCATACTCGCACACACAAACACGCGCGCGCACACGCACACATACACACACACACACTAACAGACATACAATTACACATGTTCACACGCTAATACATGCACATAGGCACACCCACATGAACACAAACAGAAATAAAACAGTCTCAATAATGTCAAACATAATAATGTTTATTCTTGGCAAGTCAAATTGAGCTTTCTTTATTGGTTCACTTGAAAATAAATGTATCACATCCGTGATATAGTAATTTAAACACTAGTTAATTAAGAAAGCAAATATAAATTGTCAATGAATCAATATCACTCTACTATAATGAGGTTGGGTAATATATATGTTTGCATAAGTAAAGTTATGATTGTATACAATTATATGATTTTTGTCATTGCGCTAACACGATTTAAATTCATATCTGTATACAGTTCGATCGTTGACCCCAACGTTTTTTATGTGCTTAAAAAGACAACTTAAAATTTGAGTTCTAACTCAAAGAAATCATATTTGTACAAAGAACAGTACATACTCAGTTTATCCCTGCATACATACAAATCATGACAATAAACATATCCAAAATCATAACTTGTGTAAACTGATTGTAGGTCTTTAAATAGGTAAACTGGAAACCATGCGTTATCAAAAAAAGTACAATACGTGTTTACTGATACAATAATAAAGTAGCTATTAATATATCAGCACCGTAGCGTGTCAGCTCATTTGAACAATATTACATGCCATGATATTAATTTAGCAGTCAAACAAGGAAATCGAAACCAATACGTTTTCGCAGTCGGCTAAGTCGGGACAAAGTTCATGTAGACAATGTTTGTGTACTCAAACATTAAATTGCCATTATATTACAATCACATCTCTGAAAACAGGCTATTTTACTGCTAAACCAATGCCACGCCATGCTAGGATTGATGATGCTTGCTTGCGGAAAAAAAACTGACGAATGAAAGTTCGCTTAGATTTAAATTGTTAATGCTACTTCAGTTATGACGTAGTGCAGTTTCGGGTATTTAACATACATGATGAATTCACCATATTATTACGCGGGTCAATATTCAATATAAATTACTCCCGAATCTCAAAATTATTATTACAAAAATACAACTTTAAAACTACAAAACAATACGAACAACAGAAGGCGTATTTGAGTCAGGTATAAACACGTGCATTATTTGCAGAATATAGCTTTCGTTAATAATGTATGCAGTACTCAGACAATTAAACCGAATATCAGAATCGGGGATGGTTACCAAAAGTTTCAATATTGGCCAGCCCATTTTATACACATTGTTGAAGAAAGACAAAAATCCCCGTGAAATACCAGATGCATAATTGCAAACCAATTCATCAAGTGGAAAAAAAAATGCGCACATCAATATTTCAATCCAATGAAACTGTATGTTCTGTAAGCTAGTTCAGTTAAACCTAGGTATTTTGACCACAAAGGTGAAACATGGAAAGTTGCCACTGTCCAAATACAGAAGACATGTATACACAGGTTCTATGACACATGCTTCCTATGCGGGAGGACAGATTCGGTGGCCACTATATGCAGGTAAGATACTATAAAGAGGTGTCCGCTAAGGCGGATTTGACTGTAGTCTTGATCAGTACTGTTGACATCTAGTAAAATGTCTAACACTCAAATTGTTTAAACAAAGCGTCAATGATATGTTACTTCCTCTGCCAAACAGAGAATATACATCCGAGTGTCACGCAGGAAAGAATATTTGATAGCCTAACTCCAAAGTTGTCCATAATGAAATGATACAAATTATAAAATAATGGTAAGCGTTGCATATACCGTAGAACACCATCGTCAAGCACCCCCAAGCACCAATATGCATCTTGCTTTTAAAGAGCGCCCGGTCTCTGTCCAAACGGGAAACTTTAATCAAGAATGCAAATAATGGTGAGGAATATTCATGAGGATAATAATGGAGGTGAATCTCATGGAAACGTCTTTAAAAGCAAGATGCGTATAGGTGCTAGGGGGTGCTTGACGACGGTGTTCTACGGTACAGGACTACATAAATATAACCTGTTGTGTGTCTGTACCAATAACATTATTGCATATTCATAATACAAATAACTTAACAATATGTAGCTCCTTCCACTACAGACTACACGCCACTTGCCAATATACACGATATGTTTAATATGTATATATGATTTTCATAAAATATATGTTCATCCAGTATGTACAAAGGACACTATGCAGCAAACAATGTCGATACATAACTTACATTTGATATATTCAATTAACAATCAATAATTTAAATGGTATTAATATTGGAGGACAGTCATGGATACCAAACCATTTGTTTCAACAAAATCTGTTTGCGATAAAACAATACTTGGTTTATTTGAAAAATAGTACCCAAGCAAACTTTTTGATTATTAACATGCTGGCGGCCGCCTAGTCTGAATAAACATACCCATTTGTAATAAGTTCACCCATTTATATTGCATCGGGAACGATTGCGCAACGTTGATAGATGGCGCAATTCATCATTCAGTGAATCGACTGGTTGAGCCGTGGCATTACATTTGTAGTTTGCCCCACATTTTGATTGATCAACGGGAGTCACGACCCAAGTCTAGCGACTTACATGTCAGAAAATGTTGCACAAAGATTCGAAGCTGAACTTTACTCCAATTAGGACCTTAGTAGTATGGGGAGCCGTTAGTTTAACTGTATTTTTGGGGAAAACATTTTTTTTAAGGCATTAATGTTGATAAAAAATAGTCATGTTTGTTATCATCAAGGAAACTTAATTTATAATTGATTATTAGATATATAAATATATCACTTTTTGGGAGTATCGAATATTAACAAAACATCATGTATGTTTTTTTTTCCGAGGCTACAAGAGGTTTTCCATAAAAAGTAGGTTTCAACTTACAGTTAAGTTCAATTAAATTTGTTGGTGTGAAACACCTCCATGTCACAAATGAAAACGCATGTGTATTAACAGAGGAACAACATATTTGTTATTTGTCAATATGTTACCCTTAACGGCCGTCAACTTTAAGCAGTTGAGAAATTAATACTCCAACCAAAATATACATCTTTCCTCCAAAAATAAATCAATGAAAAAATAAAAACAACAGTCAGCTTCACTTTAGACAGAACTGAACTTTTGAAATCCTAATTTCTGACCCAGTGTGGTCGCGGATTGCATCCGACCAAAGGAGGCAGCAAACCGGGAAGTGCAAAATATAGGTGGTAAATTATTTGTTTCTAACCTCAATTGTCATAGGCTTAGCCACCAAAGATTAACTTAGCCATTCTAGACGTCGGCACCAAATCTAACATATAGCCAGCATACTTAGGGCTAAGGTAAGGGGTAGTCTTGTTCGCATCCATAGTTTATACTATTGAAACTAGAAACCACAAATAGTATATCAGCACCTCACACAAAATATGCGCGCTGAATTTGCTCGCCTGGACTATCCCGCTCCTACACCGCTGCAGTATTAGCTTAGATCCTGAACTGTGTACACTATTTTAACCCAAAGCACCGCCAAGGAGATTTCTGCACAACTTACATCATCGCCAGATCAGCAATGTTGCGCTGATCAATGCTGTTGGCAGACCTCTCGTCGGCGGCGGTATAGCGGGACAGACATGGAACACAGTTTATAATCTACACCGGTATAGTATCTACACCAAGTATAGACTGAGCCACTGAAGTCCGCTGTGACGTCGTTGATTTTCTTTTCTTCCGTGATGAAAGTTTGATCATAGTCATTTGATATACATCCTGACACCCCCAAAAGTAAATATCGTTAATATGAGTCTTTCACTTCTTAAGGAGCCTTTTCATAACGACGCGCACAAGGATATTGACAATTATTCCATACAACCTCTGTCACACCGAACGGGGTCTCCATTTTGCATGACAGGGCGATGGGGAGCAGCAAATACAAATAAAAAGGTGTCTTGCAGCGGTTTGGCAATCGAACCCTAGACCTCCACATTGCCATACCTTACCAGCAAACAACGATGCTGCAGCTCCCTCCACTATGACCAATGTGCAATGGAAACATGCATGATTTGTCATTCAGAAGCACACGATTTTGTGCCCCAAAATACAATTCATTGGCTCATATTGCTAGATAACCAAGTTTAATAGAACATCTCTGGTTTTTCAGTTGACCGACCTCACAAATAAGGTAATACATTATGTACATATTGCATAAATACTTTTGGTTTACATATTGAAGCGTATTGTCCTACACTGGCTGGATGGAATTGACAAATTGTGGTACTAAATTCACATACATTATTTCACAATAAATATGAAAATACTTTATTCGGATAAAACTATATGATCATATAACATGTCATCAAATAGATACAAATAATCATAGGCTTTGATCTGAACAACACCCATTGCGAATCAAATACAACTCAAAGCGCCTTGGATAACTATTTCACAGTCCTGTGTACACACTAAGAACAAAGGTACAACTTTGCTCCTTTAATCCTTTAAAGGTGCAAAGTGATGCAACACTGGCGGCTTCTTTTAAGGTACAACTTTGCACCCTCAACATAGGGTGAAATTTTGCACCTCAAGAAAGAGTGCAAAGTTGCACCCTTCTTGAGGGTGCAATCTTGTACCTTTAATGGTGCAAAGTTGTACCCCGAAGGTAAAAGATTGCACCCTCAAGAACGGGTGCATAATTGCACCCTATGTTCAGGGTGCACAGCTGTACCTTAAAATGAGCCGCCAGTGTTGCATCACGTTGCACCTTTGTTGTACCTTTTGTCTTAGTGTGTAGAACAAAAACACAATAATCCTCCCACAAAGTGCCAGTGCTACTCCGTAAGCAAACGTTCACTTCGATAGATATAGGATTTAGAGTAGCGTTCGAAAGCGAACTCGCTGTATGCTTGTGGGATGCATGGCCAAGATATTAGCATGTCAGACCAACATAACCTGTCGATTAGAATGTGCTTACCGTTCGGCAAAAATGAATCAACCACTTGACACTCGCATTTAATGGCAAGGGAATACTAGCGATACCCAAGATACATCATTCAAAGTTAGTTTCAATAAAGTAACAATTAATCAATCAAATGAACGCCGACTCTGTTTGCATAGACCGTACGTCGACAGACCTGGTCCAGACCACCTCATATAGTATGGCATACGTCAATTTACATCCGCATAATCTACAATATGCCATACTTTTCCAAGTAATAACATCCAAATACCCATACTTGTCAAAGATAAAACGGACAAAACGCATTGGTACCTGGTTAAGCTATGTCAAACCTGAAGAATTCACTTTGTCATCCCTTGACTATAGCAATGTGCCACTCCTTGCACGCGTTTATCCCTGTGATTATGGTCCTCACGCACGTTGACATTCGTGAATTGGTGGGTTTAATTAACATGTACATGTGCGGGCCACTATGCAAAGGACAAACATCCACCACCATGTAATATAGAGATTGCTTTTCTGCATGTCCACAGAATCTTACTCAGAAGATTAAGGCCTATAAACATGTAGTTGATAGTCGTATAATCGCATTTAAAAACCCCTTACTTGCAGATATTGAATTAGAACGAAGTGCGAAAGAACGGTGCGTGATGAATACGCTATGGGGGCCGGTTTTTCACACATATTCTAAGTTGAACTGAGCTATAAGTTGGACTTAACAGTTATGAACACACGTTATGGTCTTGTAAAAATGTTGAAGCAGTTATGTTATAAATGCATACATTTTGATACAAATCAATTATATTTGATTATATCAAGCATCCTTGAAATTATTGATGTACGATGTTGTTGAAAATGTCTTGAAGATCTAAAATACTTCCATTTGTTGACTGTTCTATATATTTTATGCCCATATTTCAAATGGCTTTCCATAACTTTAAGTCCAACGTCAATCTAATTTCAACTTATAGTCTGTGTGAAACACACCCTGGTATTGCTGCATCACGTTATCGGAGATATAAACACGTCCCCGTTCAAACTGTAAAAGTCCCTATTGCAAATTCCTGCAAGTGATGTTTAAACAGACAGTCACATAAATGTGAAATCGACCTCCCGTGTGCTGCTGTATCATCTTCCTGTAATCAGATAAAGCATACTGAATTGGTCAGTAAGCGCTCTTTCAACCGGTCAAAACTATGTTCCTCTCATAATTCCGATCTAAAATCGCACGTTTCAGATAAACTGGATCTCTTCATAGCGCTTGTTAACGTGTATCACATGTTCCAACGACATAGATGAGCTTATAACCAGTGCAGAACTGGTCCCGAATATACTCAGGCTAGGGTATATGGAGAATACATGTTATTCAAACAAATTAATCAGTCCGAATGAGTTCAAGATCGAAGGTTTCCAGAATGTTATGCTAGCCCCGAGTCTTGCTACAATCATTAGCTGACGTAGGTAGTAACCGCTGATGAAGGCGTCGTCTTGCGAACGCCTTGCTCACAAAACGTAATGCAAACCGGCTCAGCGTTATGCAGTGCGCACAAACGAGCCTAGTTCAAAATGGTGATCCGCGGTGTACTATCTCCACACTTGACAATCTTTAAATCTTGCAGATTATGACTAATATAGTATCTCAATAACGCTCGTGGTACCGTGTACAGTGTAGTGTACTCCGGAATCTGTCCATGTTTGAACTGTTAAATGTGCATTTACAGAAGAGAATACAGCACGTTTAGAAAACTATGACAGCCCCGGGTGTCTCTATATCACTCGCTGTCAAACACTTGTAAATACTGGTATGGGTAGAAACCACTCTTCCGCCCCGTCCGAACTTGGATCCAACCATTTTCCTCAGGGGATATCTGGATCACGACCTGCGAAACAGAGCGAAAAAAAAACAACAAAAACGATTATCAATACATCTTAAAGAGGGTAAGAAGACGATATTATGACAAACACATTTAGAGAGAGAAATTTACGGTTATGCAATATCAAGCTTTGAAGTTATAATTTAAAGTACATATAGTCGCCAGTAAATGGTCAAATATTTGTTCCCACGCCATTGAGAAAATCAGGTGGAAATGTGTTTGAAAGGCAGTTAAAGATAATACAATTTCATTCTTACTTTAGATTAGTAACGAAACCCCTTTGCACGACTTAATGATAAGAAATCAGATGACGTATACCTAGTGTGCTATTTATGTGACCTACCATAGCATAATCAGTCGTAAGTCGCACTGTGATATGAATACATACGGCACGAAAGTGATTGACAACTCATTCCTAGGTTAACATTATTTTGTGGGTGGAATATCGTACTTATTCGCATTTATTCCACAATTGCTGACCAATTAAATACGATATATATAATATATGTCTCAAATTCAATATATCTGTCTCAATCTTTATATTGAAAGGTCGGTTTTGGGAGAGATAGGTTTCCTCGCACCGTGCAAACAGCTCGGTAATGAGGACTTAACAATTATATTACGTCATGTTCATAGTCTACCTGGCCTTTTCTTAGAGTTAGCCCCTCCCTTTTCTCATTGGATGCCTTGAACGCATGTGCGACCAGCATCACTCGCTCCCATGGCTGGAGGTACGTCACGCAGAACGCTGGGAAGTAGCCGAACCTTCCTTCGCAGTCTCCCTGGTTGGAAACAAGTTGATGCAGACACATCAATGTTAATGGTTCCAAGAACAAATTTAAAGGGTGGGGACCGTAGTTTTCATTTTGCTGGCCCCACGGTGTGGAATAGTCTGCCATTATAATTGTTGTATAATGGAGAGGTTGTTCAGCGCATTCAACAGTTTTTAACTGAAAATGCGCTATATAAATGTTAATTATTATTATTATTATTATGTTTAAATATATTTGTATCACTATGCACAATAGATGAAATACTTTGTTTGAGTCAATATTGGTTTTTGTAATAAATAGTTGTGTTATGTACATAGAAAACAATCCCAAAATAATTCCAACTAGTTTTCAGTCTTACCATTTTCAATCAAGTAAAATTTTATTTTGTATACATGTAGTCCAGGTTTCACTTTACATATTAATTTAGCGATTTACTTGACACGTGAAGGCAACATTTATATTTTTGTTTAAGTAAATAATACAATCGAAATATTGAAGAGAGCCTGGTGAAACACGATTTCTCGCAGACATAAGCCTAGTTTACCAGGTTTCACACTGGTTCACGTTGGTAGTAAAATTATTGTTTAATTGACCATGTCATTTGGCATTATTTGTAAATATCTATTTGTACTAATACAAATGTGTTTCATTCATACCGCATCCGAAATATAGCAAGGAATCGATAAAATAGTACAACTGTATAGTATAATTCAGGTTATATAATTGCACTGACCTTCCACCAATCAGAGCCTTCGTCCTCCGCAACTCTCACCCTCTGCCCCGCCCTGTAAGGAGGACAAAAAGTTGGGGATGATAGGGTACGATGTTTAAAACGTCATGAGAGTGTAATGATGTAGCACATAAGTACGCTTATATAATTGGAGGCCGCAGTAAATCATATGTTATGCTAATGTAGAAGTAATCTACGGCAAGTCAAGCTGTTTTTCCAAACTGAGGCTTTGTTTATCAGTAAGAAATATGAAGATTCTGAAATTGTTAAAATAAATCGATACTCAGTAACTAGTAACACATGTTTTACTTTGTTTTAAAAATGCATCTATACTTTCTCTTTTAAAGAAAAATATTACTTACAAATGGATGTCGAATATTTAAGGCAGATAATGTTGGAAAAGGTTAGTTATCTGTACATATGTAGGGGGTTGTGTTTCACTTACTTCAGTGATAAATCATCTCTGAGCATCCCCTCAAAATCATAGAGGCAAATATATTCCCTGCCCGGAGCTGGGCTCGTAGAAACATCCTACACGGGATAAAAACAACATATTGTTTGTTATTAATTATACTGCAGTTGTAATACATATAGCTGCTATCAAAACAGTATTACATTGATATAAAACAACTCTTTCCTCTGCGGGTTTATGCTTAGTATGTGTCATTTTTGTATTGTTATACAATTGTGTGTAATGGGGTTTTGCAAAAGCATGCATCTTCCCTGCCCGGAACTGGGCTTGTAGACACATCCTACACCCAAGTAAAAATAAAATGTTTTAGATAATTACCTTCTACGCTATATAATTACCTGCCCTGATTATACATACTATTTTGAATATTGCAAATACATTTTTCTTCATGTGTTTATATTAATGTTGAATATAATGACGCAATTTTTTGAACATTTTGTGTAATAAGGTCATGTTTTATATATCATGTATCACTTGTCAAAATATAAAGAAATACATTTATGATCCTTAAGCCCATTTTGGAAAACCAACCGAAGTACTTTAATTAACGTAAAACAGACGAAAGTTTGTATTTCAGATTGTTATGGATATTGGTATATGTATTATTATCATGCTCTTGGAGGCAGGCTATAGTTTTACTTTAGGTTCAATTTGTGTATTAAACTGCTTTAGGTATAATTGGTCATATAATCGTAGCATTCAAAACATTCTAGTATAACATTACATATACAATGACAAATACTTCATGTGCACTTTAAGTGTTTACATACATTATACCTGTCAACAGTAGTTCACAACATGACATATATTACACGAATACTAGTTGTACAATGAAGCAAACATCATGTGATATGAACATGCAGTAACTGTACTTTCTTCGATCAATTCCGTTAAATTAAATTTAATTTCAAATTATGTTTTCACACCGATAATTATATCAAAATTAGATATCCTAGATAAATAAATGTATTTGAAATACTGTTTGTATAACGGCAATTGCATGAACACAAAAACATTTAACAACATAAGTATACATCAAGAAACAACTTCCTGGTATTTATATTAAACGTGTTTAATGAGAAAAAACAAAAACTGATTTTAGGAAATAGGTGATAAATCCTCTTACAGACGTTAAGCAGACATGCCTATTTTCAAGTTTTTAAAGCGAACAACGACCAAACAAATTGCAATATTTATATTCGTAAACAAGAAAAGGTAGGGGGTATCCACAAACCACAACATAAAATAACAGATGGGATGATATACATGCCGACACATAGTCACATTTTAATATGAAATTTCCTTCGTCAGGTACATGTAATACAAAACAGTACATGCAATGCAAAGAACCACAAATGATATCACAAAAACAACCGGTAAACCTACTTGGAAACATTTAGCCAAAGGGACAATAAAGGTCAATATAATTTGATGTTAATAAAATAATGACGTTTAAAGATGATTAAGTGGTGATTGTCCAAACAACATGACCCCATGGGTGTGGTGTAGACGATATGACTGTTCAATTAATTAACGTGTAGATATTGGGGAAGTCCAAGCTTTTTTGTTGCTCAAATGCGCGGGACATTAAAGCGAATACAAGAACTAACTATTATGAGAAATATTGAAGCAAGAAAAAAAATCGACTGAAAAAAAATTAAAATTAAATCACACATACATTAATAAGTTATGCACATTACGATGTCGTAACTAGTGAGAACAGATTTCAATATTTCTTATACGAGTTAATCTTTCGTATTGGCTGTGATGGCCCAGGCGTTAAAGCTATACATTAGCTTAGATTGGCCCTTTTATCTTTGAATCATCTGACATGAACTACACATATATTACAATAACCTTTTTGACCAAATACGATTAAAACAAAGTGTGTATTAGACAAACTTACTATAGTAAAAATATGTTGTATGATATTTTATATACGTAGGTTATATTAGCACTTCACGCATTGGCACATACCACATGGTCCATAGACGATCCTGGTGTCGACAAAATGAGATCTAAACTTGATGTTCTTTAGACAAAGTATATAAAGACTGATATATTACTGACTACAACATATCACGTACAGTATATAATAATGTACAATAATCTTCTAGACAAAGTGATTATATATGACAGACATGATGCAAGTGCGAGTTATATTATCACATGACTGTACATGAAATACCAATGGACATAAGTCGAACTTGGTGTAGACAAAATGGGATTCAACTAGCTGTACTTTGGGCAAAGTGGATGTATTCAAGCATGCTATGCTAATCCAGATTGACTATAATGTTCTTTAATCAACTTGATCAACTTGACATGGACTATACGCAGACGAGATTATAGTATAACCAACTGTATTTTAGACAAAGAGACTGATAGACAAACGAGCTGTGCTTCAGACAAAGTGAACGTAGACACTTATGCTATACACTTCAACTGCAAACACGAGGGTGTTACATTTGTGATAAATCAACACCACTGGTATCTATTTCGGTCTACACCGGGCTGGCGTGGACCAAAATGGATACCTTCTCTGAGTCAACTATGTTATTATAATGTCTTAAAAAGTCTTACCGGGGAGCTTGTGGTATAGTGCTGCCACCTGTATGAGATATACAAACAAATATTTTACTTAGGAATGTAAATACAATAAGCATAATATATACGTTTTTCGCTATGTAAAGATTACTACATGGTTACAGTTAATGTATTATTATTCTAGGATACACACTCATTTATACACCCACATATATATATTTTACAGAAAGCCATAAAAACAACAATATTGTCTATGTAAGTAGTTTTGATCACGCACACATACACACACCTCCTGAAGCTACAATTTGGACTTCCACAAGGCATGCTTCATCGTCAGAGTATTTTGAAAATATATGTGAAAGCTGACAATTAAACAAATTAGTGTGTTTTTTCTGAGCATAATTCTTTGTTCTTAACGTATGGTAAATCACGATGTGTTTTGCTTTTTATTTCAACCGTAAACTATTTTAGCCCTTTCAATTTGAATTCGCCTTTACATTTAAGTGGTCATATTTGTTTTCGTTATTAATTGCCAATAGGAGTATTTGAGACTTTTTTTTACAATAAATCATGAGTACACGTTTGATTCGCAAACATTGTAGGTGCTAACAATCGAAATAAAATTATAATACATGTAATAGAGTACTTTAGTAATGGTGTAACACATTTATAATACATTCTGTAATACTGTATATTTTTACCAGTTGAATGACTTCTTTTAATATCATTATTTTTTTTTTTAACCAATTTGTTTGTTTTTTGTTTGTAATTTAAAAGTCATATCAATATTTATTTTTAACTACATGACCGTATTGTAATATTTATGTTCAGTGTATACACTTAAGACGTTGTTGCCATTTTGAAAAGTTTTAAATGAGGTCTTGTTCTCACATCGGGTCCAATACATATTACCATCGATTTGTAGTTAATTAAATAAACTAACCAGACACATTATAAATTATTTGATCGAAACATATGCTGTGGTAATGATTTGCTATTGAATGTTTCGTAAATAATTATACTTCACTATACGTTATCATTTATATTTAACAAACATACCAATGGTAGTATGCATGTATTGTGTTGACTCAGATTACAACTGGGTATGAGGAATCTGTTCTAAGTACATGTATATAGGTTCTGACAATTGTATGAAATTTGTTCGACACTAGACCCCTTTTCATCACATTTGCACCATAAATAATTTGTTATGGAATAGACGTGCTTATTACAGTTGTAAGTACTCACGCAGTTGGGGATATTTGTTTTCCAGGTTTCCGGCATAGCGGCTCAAACGAGCACCCTCCAAGGCCTTTTTCAGTGACGGCCAAAACGCATTGTCCTTGAAGTCGTTCAACCAGTCTCGAAGCATGGCTTTTGTTCCATTGTTAGTTACCCCTGGGCCACCTGAAAAGTTGCCTCTGATGTATGTCTGGATCTTGGGAATGGGGATGCCGAGATGTTTCCCTAAACCTTCGATCTGACTCTCCTGATATAGCTGCTCAGCAATATAACACAGCATGCTTCAGATATGTTAACACAGCATGCTTCAGATATGTTATCACCGGAGGTGGCCATCCTATTGGGTAACAGTTAAAGGAATAGTTGAGAATTGGTGCAGATGGCGCTACATATTTTTGTTGTGAGATAATGACAAATGAGTGGCGAATTTCAACGAGCATACAATTTTAATGAAATAATAGGCTTTATTTGATCAAAATCGGTTAAGAAACAGCTGAAAATAGCCATAAAAATATTAATATGTACTGTATTTTTGGGGTCCCGACATTTTCCGATAATTTTGAACCAGCCGTTGAACAAAATGCACATTCAGTTCAAAATGTTAAACAAGAAAGTTCCTATATAGATGGTGATTTTCTTTCTTTTTAATCACCATTTCAACGAAACATTATAATTATGCACAATATTTTATACACAGTAGTTAAAACCTATGACATTTGTTGAGATTTCACAAATCTTTGTGAATGATAACAAGCTTTTTACTTCGGCGTGTGTAATGTTTTTGTTTTGTATTCTCTTCCAGCATGACGGATTTATAACAATACGTTTTTAATGTAATGGTGGAGTTGTTGGTTACTAAAATAGGTTTGATCAACTGTACTCTCTTTACCAAAACTCCACTATCCCTTTTACGGTTATATTCCATTTGTATTATGTTGTATTACTTCTTCTAAATACGTTGAGTAATTATTTATAGTGTTTATATTCATAGGTGCCTTAACTCGACAAGCTGTATGCTTCTTGCTACACCTTACATTGTGAACTATAAACAGTAATTGTTTCTGGATATTTAGAATCTGAAATAAACGTTGACTTGGACAATTTGAATTCTAATATTATGTTCTACATGTGCAAATATTCAAACTCGAGCCAGCGTCATAATAATTATGAACATAAATGACAATAGTACATTAAAGATCCAATTAAGTTAACCAATAAGTACAATCTAAGTATTTAGTGGTTGTTGTATTCGTATTCAAATGTCATGATATTACGAGTAAATTCATTTTAAATATGCTATTACAAAAATATGCATGATTATGAGTGTAATGCACTAACATAGTGCGGATACAAACTGGTCGAACATATATCGATAGCATTTATATTTAACCGAGTCAGGAAGGTGTAGCTTAGATAGTTAAACAAGATTTGTACTATGTACCTACACATGATACACATAATACAGACATATTTAATTACATTTACAGCTGTCAGATTGTAAAATTCTCTTAAAAAGAGGAAACACAAAAAATGCGCTCTTGATGTGTTAGCAATAATGTTGTACCCGAGAGTGTTACTCCTTGAAACCCGTCACTATCACCTCAACTCGGGAAAAGCATGGACGCGCGCCAATTTCATTCATTGATACTATTCCCGTGTTTTTTCATGAAGCTAGCAAATAAATGGCAAATATGTATTGATATGCTTGCGACTGTTAAATGTCGGTTCATGTTTAACTCGAAATAAGCCAGAATGGTACTACTCCCCTTAATGCAGCATAAACCAGAACACCATTATCGACTGTATAGTCGAGGCAATGTCATACACATTATGCCTATATCCTATTTTTATCGCACTACCTAGACACACCTAAACGCACACAATATCGTTATTATATAAATGCATGTACAGTATATATATTTGAATAAATACATATAGCAAACCTAATGTATGACCCAAACTTAACTTTAGTGTTCTTTCTAAAGATGATTGTTAAAGTCCGGGATGAAGAATGTATGATACGTTGTCTATTATACGAGTTATAGTCCGAACAATGAGGCAAGACTGTTCTGTGCAGACAGTAAAATAGCGATGTTAGACTGATGGTGGGCACAGACGTAATTGGGGATGCACCTTATCTATTTTTGTATCCCCCTTTTGGGCCTCGTTTACTGTTTCCATGTTGTTTATTAATTTTTTTTTTTTTTTTTTAATTCTATGTATTCATTAATTAATTTATTTTGTTATTATTATTATTTATGTATTAACGAATGAGTTTATTAATGTATTAGTATTATCATTATTAGTATTATTATTATCATTGATGTTTTTTTTTGTTTTTTTTGAGGGGGGGGGGGGGATTTTGGGCAACAACCATCGCGTCCCCAACCGTACCTACGCCATTGACTGCACAAGATTTCAAGTGTGTATTTGTTTCAGTTCGTCGTTCCGATGAATTGCTTATCCTTCAACATTTCTGAATTCAAACTAACCTAAAACAACGAAATAGAATAAAGACACATTTTTCGAACACCGGTGCTCGAACCAAATACCCTTAGTGGTACTTCATTGATATCCTTTTTAGTGATCATGCGCTTGTGGCAATTAGAAGTTGTATAAACATGCACGCCACAAACCTTGTGATTATGAAATGATGTTAGTAACATGTAAATGCGGTGTTAAATACTTTGTGTACAAAAAAATTTAACATGCTTAGATGATACACTCTGACGATACTACCTAATCAAATGAAGTTCAATGACTGCAGTTTCATATAAACACATTATATATTTATATGGTAATACATAAAGCATTATATATTTGTTTCTTTTGACATAATCGAGGTGGGCGTTTATAACTGGGTACTGGCGATATCTGGTTTTACTGCCGTTACTGCAGAAACAATGCAAGTAGTTACAATCTGTATTTATTTTTTGACGTTCATGATAACACTGTGATGCCTTGTCACACACATTTCTTTGACCCCGAACTATTCGTGTCACGAGTTATATAGAAACGGTTGGTTTTATATGAGCGGGACTTTATACCTGCGATGCATGATGATTAAAGTCACTTTTTCTGTTTTTCTTTACTATTGATATCACTTAGGGTTATCTGGCTTCTCAAGATTTTCTCAGAAATGCCCAAAGTTCATGATTCCATCTAAAGATAAATTTGATTTCCATCAGTAGTATTAAACATGCATTTCGGTATAAAACATAGTTATAAATTCATGCTCGAAAAGTAAACACAATTACAAATAACTAAGTAAAACCCCTGTTATCATTCAACAAGCGTTGTTACAACTAAATAGGGCGCTCTCTATAAAAAAAAAATGGTGATAGCCATATTTTCATACAAAATTGTGCATTCAATGTTTGTTCAAATAATGATTCAATAGAGATTTTATCGACGACTGTTTAAAAACCTATTCTGATTTTTTTAAAAGTAGTCTTCGACCATTTTTTAAAATTTGTTCATGAAAGTCAAAATGTCGCCCTGTGATTGCCGGTGAAGAACGTTTTCAATACAAATATATTTATGGATATTCCAGCCATTTCTGAACCGATTCTGCTGTCATTAAAATTCTATGTCCTTTCAAATTAGACAGTCAGTTGTTTATTATCTCACATGAAAATATTGGGGGGCACTTCGGGAAATACCAATAGTCATCACTACCTTTAACGTATACTTAAAGTATATGATGAAATAAAAGGGTATTAAAGGATGCACACAGTACACTAGTCGGGTTTGTAAGGTTTTGAACATAAACGATGTATCATAGCTTAACAAACGTATTATATCGACATACATTATTAACATTCGGGTGTACAAGAGTTCACTAATTCACCTGTCAATACCTGTGTCTTATTGAATTGTTTTCATGGGCGCCAGGTAAAAGGACCAACTATCACATATGACTATGAGAATGCAAATGATTTGGGATATAACATCATCATGTATAACACCTTACTGAGTGTTATTTCACATTCAAAAGACAACCACCCCCACCACCAAACAAAATAAAAGAAAAATTTGCGAATGAACATGAACTAAATATGCCTTAAATGTTTGCATTGTGATTCATAGTTTATTATCGATTTTTTTCCCGCAAATTTTGTAGCGTGTTCTGTATGATAATATATGTCAGAGTAGCTGCTGTACTGTAACGATGTATAGTCGTGGAAATACCCACTATGCCTATACTAACGTTTGGACGGTGATTGTTAGGTTTCTATTAATAGCCCGGGTACACTGCAGTTCATTAAGGTGGAATAATATACCACACCTCCCCAACTTGCTTTAAATAGGTATTTAGCGTGCGTATTGGTCAGGTATTACGCTAACTATTTTACTCAGAGAAATGATTTATTGAAACTCCTTTTTAGTCATAAGTCAACTTTCCATTTAATGTTCAGTCTGTTTACTTTCATTATGAAATTAATTACATAATTGTAGGATTGTCTGAATGTAGGAGTCGATCCCCTCAACACATGCATTCAACTTCATCAAGCATGTTTTATTAAAGTGTTACAAGGGACATAAGTTGTATTATCCCGAAACGATCATTTAATTTGTCACAGTTATTTAGCCACACAAAATCTACATCAGTCTGTCATGTCTGTATGGGATGTCTGTCTATAGATACATACAATATTGTTTAACAAATTCAATGTATTATATTAATTGTGTTTTCTGTACGCTTTGGGTTCTCTACATTGTTACACATGTATTCATGCTAAAATAAAGAAATACGTAAAAACAACCGACTTGTTATACCCATTTACATACATTTTCAATATATACATACATTTACGCGCAAGGACGACCACTGGGTTTATGGCGAAATATGGCTATAGGTCGTATTTGCATGTATATAGCAATTTCACATGAAAAGTAGCAATGCAGACAATAATATGCTGATCTGTACTTCGATTGTCGACTTTATTGTTATTATTCTGAAACCATCATTATAATTCACTCGTAAATTATTTGTGTTGTGTATTCTGTAGAAACATGTGTTTGTTCAGCATTTTTTAACTTTGAACGGGGCCGCTAATAATTCCCCTATCCAAAGTAAAGCATGTTTTTGACACAAAAAGTCATGACCTTACTGAATCATCCTTTGTTCAAGTGGCGTCTAACCTAATTGTTCAATATGCAAGACATACATGGCGTCAGGGGCATAGCGTGTTCGGACTGGTTGAGAGGGGAGGGGGGGGGGGGGGGGGGGGGGGAGGTTGGAGGGGGGGGGGGGGGGGGGGTGGGGGAGGTGGGAAGGGGGGGGGGCACACCTAATGCAGACTTGCCAACCGTTCCGTTTTAACGGAATTGTCCCGTTTTTAAAGTTTTTTATAGCCATAAAAAACGGAACGTTCCGATTTTCAATTTTTTTTTTATTTTTTTATTATCCGATATACATATTCTGTCCGTTTTTTTCAATTAGAATCGGCAGGATAGTGCGATGTTAGTGTACAAACTGCTGTCAAGATGAAAGACTTTGATATCTCATAGATTCTGCTAAATTTGGCTCACACTATACCACTTGTATATTAATCCTCTTAGTACCTTTGGTTTATTATTTGTTTAGTTTATTTGTAATTTATGCAAAATACCTTAACTTTTAACTTAAGCAATAGATCAGCAGGGTTCAATGTGCCATTTTCTGATCGAATCTATCGAATGGGGATTACAAAATTGAACGGAAAAAAAAAATTCTGACCTTCACGGTCGGATATTGGATAGATATTCATTTGGACTCAGCCATAATTCTGATGTCATTTAAAGCTTCTAATGGCCCTCCACAGTGATATTTGCTTTCAGCTTGTAACCCCCGTAAGGGATTCAAACTAACACTAAACAGTGGTAAGAGTAAGTTATGTGCCCCCTCAGGACTTATTATTGGCTGTGTGATGTTGGATCATACATAATATGTTGGAATTGTGTATGGCACTAAATACAATAATACATTTGTGAGTATGTATTGGGGTGCATATTTATTAGTCTGGCAATTATTTGTTTTCTTTAAAAAATATCAAAAGTTCCTGGTTGATCAAATCATAACACGCTTACCCAGATACAGTAGATCTTAGGCCTGAATTTCCTCTCTAGGTATGCACCAGATTGCACAATTGTAAGTCCAAAAATGCAAAAGCTCCCTACCGTGGGAGAGGAG
>JBAMJV010014172.1:0-19370 GCA_037951105.1 Echinarachnius parma
CAAAATAATTAAGGTAGTGTAGTAATTCCAATTACTACACGACGTAAATAATTACGTCGTGTAGTAATTCGAATTACTACACTACCTAAATAATTACGTTGTGTAGTAATTATTTACTACACGACGTAATTCCGAATTACTGCTCAACGATTTAACGTCATGACGTTAAATCAACCAATGAGATCGTTCGTTATGCATTGTGCATGCGATGCGATAAATGTACCGCGCGCCAAGCCAGCAGCAGCCAGCATGCCTGGCGCTGGCCGCCCGCGGTATATCGGGTCGGATATCAGGCTGGCGAGCGCTACCTGGTATAGTCTAGATCTAGTACGAACGATCTATCTCATTGGTTGATTTAACGTCATGACGTTAAATCAACCAATGAGATGGATCGTTCGTACTGCATGTACTGCACTACTATACTAACGCACGCCCGCCCTGATATCCGACCGTATACCGCGGGCATGACGATCTATCTCATTGGTTGATTT
This sequence comes from Echinarachnius parma, assembly GCA_037951105.1. Lineage (NCBI taxonomy): Eukaryota > Metazoa > Echinodermata > Echinoidea > Clypeasteroida > Echinarachniidae > Echinarachnius > Echinarachnius parma. The sequence goes on from JBAMJV010014172.1 coordinate 492, forward strand.
AACGTCATGACGTTAATTCGTTGAGCAGTAATTCGGAATTACGTCGTGTAGTAAATTATTACTACACGACGTAATTATTTAGGTAGTGTAGTAATTGGAATTACTACACGACGTAATTATTTATGTCATGTAGTAATTTGAATTACTACACGACCTTAATTATTTGATGTAGCGACACTAATTCATTTAACGTCATGACATTAAATCGTTGGGTAGTAATTCGGAATTACGTCGTGTAGTAATTCCATTTACTACACGACGTAATTATTTACGTCGTGTAGTAAATGGAATTACTACACGACGTAATTATTTACGTCGTGTAGTAATTCGAATTACTACACGACGTATATTCGTGTTTATGATGGTCTCCTGCTTCCATAATTCTTGGTGTTGTGTACAAAACGGCGTGGGTAACCGTTGAGGCTCAAGGCACTACGGACATGTGCCCGCTCTTTGCATGGCTGCTGTGGACTAGTCACAATGCGTGATGCTCTGTCAAATAGACATTTGACCAGACCTCTCTTCACCGATATGGGATGGTGAGAGTCAAACGCTATGTACTGGTCTGTGTGGGTAGGCTTCCTGTACACCGAGGTGGAAAGCCTGTGGTTGTCGTGTCTGTGAACCAGCGTGTCTAGAAATGCTATCTTCCCTTCACTTTCCATCTCTGATGTGAACTGGATGGATGGCTGGCGACTATTCATGTGTTTGAGCAGGTTGTCTGTTTGTGAGCCGGAGACTATGATGAATGTATCATCTACGTATCTCTTCCAAACCCGGGGAATGCAAGAGAGTGGGCATGTTTCTAACGCTTCCTCCTCGAAACTCTCCATATACAAGTTGGCCACGACGGCCGAGACTGGACTGCCCATGGCTGCCCCTTCAGTCTGTTCATAGTATGAACCCCTGTACAGAAAGTAGGTCGATCGAAGGACAAACTCGAGGAGTTGTGTGAGTTGTTCTGGTGAGAGTGCGGTGCGGGTAGTCAAACTGCTGTCTGATTGCAAGCGATGCAGAGCCGCACTGCATGCGCCCTCTATCGGTACATTGGTGAAGAGAGACACGACGTCAAACGATACCATGCATTCATGTGGACCAATGGTTTGCTCTGCTATGAACGATGCAAAACCACTTGAGTTGGGAATCGAGTGTTCAGTGACACCGGTGAGTGGAGACAGAATCTCTGCTAGGTGCTTCGAGATGTTGTAGGCAAAGGAACCTATGCATGACACTATGGGTCGTAGTGGTATTGTGGATTTGTGTATCTTGGGTAACCCGTATATTCTAGGAGGTTGCTTCTGTGTGGGTTTCAACCTTCGATAGGTTGGTTCATCCAACACGTTGTCTTTCTTGAGCTTCAGCAGGGTGCTGGAAAGCTTACGACTCAGGCGATCTGTGGGGTCTTTCTTTACTTCACGGTACGGACCAGACTCCAACAAGTCGGTCAATTTCTCATGGTATGTTGTGGTGTCTAGGATAACTGTGGCGCGACCTTTGTCGGCTGGGAGGATAGTAATGCTATCATCAGCCTTCAACGTGTTGAGATACACAAATCCACAATACCACTACGACCCATAGTGTCATGCATAGGTTCCTTTGCCTACAACATCTCGAAGCACCTAGCAGAGATTCTGTCTCCACTCACCGGTGTCACTGAACACTCGATTCCCAACTCAAGTGGTTTTGCATCGTTCATAGCAGAGCAAACCATTGGTCCACATGAATGCATGGTATCGTTTGACGTCGTGTCTCTCTTCACCAATGTACCGATAGAGGGCGCATGCAGTGCGGCTCTGCATCGCTTGCAATCAGACAGCAGTTTGACTACCCGCACCGCACTCTCACCAGAACAACTCACACAACTCCTCGAGTTTGTCCTTCGATCAACCTACTTTCTGTACAGGGGTTCATACTATGAACAGACTGAAGGGGCAGCCATGGGCAGTCCAGTCTCGGCCGTCGTGGCCAACTTGTATATGGAGAGTTTCGAGGAGGAAGCGTTAGAAACATGCCCACTCTCTTGCATTCCCCGGGTTTGGAAGAGATACGTAGATGATACATTCATCATAGTCTCCGGCTCACAAACAGACAACCTGCTCAAACACATGAATAGTCGCCAGCCATCCATCCAGTTCACATCAGAGATGGAAAGTGAAGGGAAGATAGCATTTCTAGACACGCTGGTTCACAGACACGACAACCACAGGCTTTCCACCTCGGTGTACAGGAAGCCTACCCACACAGACCAGTACATAGCGTTTGACTCTCACCATCCCATATCGGTGAAGAGAGGTCTGGTCAAATGTCTATTTGACAGAGCATCACGCATTGTGACTAGTCCACAGCAGCCATGCAAAGAGCGGGCACGTGTCCGTAGTGCCTTGAGCCTCAACGGTTACCCACGCCGTTTTGTACACAACACCAAGAATAGAACGTCAGACCCAAAGGATCAGAAGGTATACAAGACTTTCACAGTCTTGCCGTACATAGATGGTGTCTCCCAACAACTCAGGCGCCGCCTAGAGAGCCATGGGATCCGAACGGTCTTCAGATCAGATACCACACTACGCCAGCAACTAACACGCCCCAAGGATCCAATTCCTCAACACAGACGGGACGGCATCGTGTACAACATCCCTTGCAAAGGATGCGATAAGTCCTACATCGGTGAGACTGCCCGACCGATATCCGAAAGAATCTCTGAGCATAAGAGGGACGTCAGGCTCCGCCATACTGACAGCTCAGCCGTAGCCGAACATGCTTGGGACAACCAGCATCAGCCAGACTGGGACGGGGTTCAATGCCTTTCCCAAGAACGGCATTGGTACACACGAAGGGTAAAGGAAGCTATCAATATCCGCCTGAATCCCAACAATTTCAATAGAGACAACGGGATCGACTTCCCCGAGTTTTGGATGCGTACGATACGCCGCCATGAATCTGCCCGAACAGCCCGCACCGACACGCCATTGATTCCGCCTAATAGGCCAGCCGAGACAGCGGCCCATGAATCTGCCCGAACATCCGGCACCGACACGCCATTGATTCCGCCAAATAGGCCAGCCCGAGCTAGCGGCCCGCTGATTGGTTGAACACGCCACTGTTCCCGCCGAGCAGGCGAGCCAGCCAACCGGTCCGCTGATTGGTCGAGCGCCCGTGCGCACCGACCAATAGGCCTAGTCCGTTATTGACCAATTAGGAGCGTTCTCGCTCATACGGCGTAGTGCGCTGCGCTACCCGTGGGGTATATATTCCCATGCTTGCATTACATTTGTATCACACCTGACGAAGTGTTGCAGCGGCGCACGAAACGTCGTGATCTCTTAAGATTCCTTGTTGACCACATTGCGAGACAAACGAATATCACTAGCGATATCTTTTCCGATAAATACATATAGATTGCATTTTAGATCATACATGTATATGTTTTGTATAAAGATATATTAGACATAGAAACCATTACGCCAAATATATACGCTAAACATATTATATGTGTTTGTTATTGCATTTTATTATTATATTTAGAAAGAATATTTTAATAAAATGTAAAACCAATCGCATAATTATAATAATAAATACAATCATTTTAAGGGCTAACTGTTAAAATCTAATTTGCAGAGATTATAAATTGTTTTATAACATTAATATGTCAAAGTTAAATCTAGCAAATAATCACGTTGATAGTTAATTCCGATGTTTCCTGACCCACATCTCGTTTCCTAATTGTTAACCTCCAATCAGTTTCAATGTTTCAATTAGAATTAAGAACAGTGTTGACCTTGAATGGTTTATTATAAATATTGCGCGAGCTGAAATTTAGTTGTACAATATTATAATGATCCTAGCAAAAACAATATTTTTGATATATCAAGAAAGAACAAAACAGGCGATATTATAAGTATTATTACGATGTAGTCATCAAAATAATGCATAAATCTTACATTCTCTATTAAATGGAAGAAGTCCAACAAATCTAATCCCTTGCTAGATATAATTTCAAACGATACCACATAATTTGGCACTATCAACAGATTGAAGTAGAGATGCTTTGAAAACCTATTCATACGTCATCATAATAATAAATGCGTTTGTCGAGTCTAGATCTGCATACTTACGGGCTGGATATTGCGCCTTTGCACATAAGGCATAAATTATGCTATAATCATGTATTTATTTTGTATTATCATTATTATATTATTATTTTATTTATTTATTTTCTTTTTTTTTGAGAGGGGGGGGGGGGGGTGGGGGGGGAGAGGGGTCTCCATGTATTTGTTGCTTTTTCTTAATACAGTCAATATTGTAAAGCAAGTCGCTATCCTCTCGCAAGTAGCTGACGACCTTTGTGATGTACCTCTTCTTTTCAAACAACTGGCGTCATACAGCCATTTAGTTGGACTTAATTCCGACAGGCAGATGAGAAAACAGTCTCAAGGCCTGCAGCAGAGGAGGAGCCGACAGTCTCAAGTTTTGCAGAGGGTGGGGCAACAGTTTCCACTCAGACCTTCGGTTGCAATGTTGTTATTGCGCCATATACCCGCTTTTTACTATTATGTTTTGAACAGCTTTCTTTCGCGTGTAGGCCTGCGACTGGGCACAATCATAATCTTGGGGTTTGCCTTCCTATAGTATAATGTCCACGCTGCACGGGTAGAAGTAAATATAATATCTAGGGGTATTCAAAACAGCTAAGCAAGGTGTTCAACTGTAAAACGAACCTCCGTGATGGTGACTAAAAATCAACATATTCATGTGTGGTTGGCAGTGACCTGGGTCGAAAGGCACACACAAGGGGCACCTGCTGTCAAAAAATTGTGCCAGTACTTGAACTTTTACTAAGATTTTTGGGCCATAAATGACGAACGAACGTCCGTGAGCACAACATTTCATAAGTTTGTTGCAGTTAAATGACTTGCAGGAAATAAATCTATCTGGGATATGAGAGACATAACAATGTACTAACAACATCAAACGGTATCAACTTGAAGTGAGCGTTTAACATGGTAACATTATTAGAACAATTTTCATGATCGAACGTCCGTGAACGAACGTCCGAGCGAACGTCCGTATCATAAATAGTTGTCAAAAGGCTTCGAAAATGCCTGATATAGCTTCTTGGTTAGCTGCTTGCCAAATAAAATTGCTGTACCGGTGTCTACGTGCAGATAAGCAGCCTCAGATTCGTAATTGGGTCTACTCTTGCCGGACGTTCGTGTTCATCACGGACGTTCACGAAGATCAGTTTCGGCCCAAACCAAACATTATATTTTATAGATAGTTTTCAAATAGGCAAAATACTGTGGCCCTACTATGAGTTCATCAGACTGACCCCAGCAATTGATGACTAGGATGCACTTCGCTGAGCAGTGATGATACAAGACGACAGAACGTCCGTGACGAAATCCAGTATAATTTCATACCAAAAAATGTTACTCCGCGAGCAGGAGTTGTTAGCCAACAATTTTTGTAGAATGTGTTCAGTGGGTTCAACCCTTAGTTTTGGCAATAGTTTTTGTTTTGACAACTGAGTAGAATTCTGGTTGTATGGATTTTAATGTATGTTCACGGACGTTCACTTATTGACCTTTCCTATTGAAATGTACCCTGAGATCATATCAATGCCGCTCTACCGCCAATTCTTATGTGATACATGCTCAAGACACGTAAGATAGAAAATATAGACATTAATGCCTTTAAAGTTGATTAATATTTTTTTTAATCAGGTTAAAAAATTCATAATTTTGTGGAAAATGCCAATTTATGCTATTTTTTCACATTTGAGCTCCTGTGGCATGAAACCAAATGTTTGAAATGATATAAAACTATACATTTTCTGAAAGCCTTAATACTACTCTTTAATATGAGACCAAAAACAGGTATATCAGAGTTAATGGTGAGACACAGCAAATTATAGAAGCGCTCAAGGTCTGGAAATGGCCCAAAGTGCACATTTCAAAAAACTGACCCGTATGTTCCCCATTTTCATTTGTGTACAGTTACTTTCAAAGTTCAAACTCAAGTTCACTATTTTTCATAGTAGATATTATTGTTAAAAAAGGGATAGTTGAGTTTTGTATGTTTTGTATAAAACTAAAACTATAGAAAAGAGAGTTGAAAGGAGGAACTTCGTCACAAAACTGCATTGTGGGGAAATAATATGACGAAACAATAGGAATGTGCGTAAGGCGCGCACTTTACCAAGCGCACTCACACTGTACATTTTCTATGGCAAAGATGTCATAAGCGCGTATATTTGTGATTTTGCGCACAATGAATTTGTAAACAATTTTTGCTCTTGGCTGAGACAGTGATCCGTGTATGAAGGGCGACTCTTCTGCAAATATTGAGCAATCATAAACAGCATTTAACACAAAATGTAACCTAAAAATTGGTCTTATTGATGGAGTAGAAAAGGGCAACACAAATTGATTACGCTAGATAAAGAGGTGGTGAATATTTCACCGCTCAATGTGATGTATTTTATTATTTAATTCCAGATCAATTTCGAAATACACAGCCTGTCATACTTTTGATGACGTTTTGTGATGTAGCTAAACTGCTTCTAATCGCATACATGCCTTAACCATCATGGCGGCTGAGTTTACCCCCCCTGATACACCCCTGTAAGCAGTGAGTACAGTCCCTGGCTTATGTGTTGTAGTCGACCGATCGCCACTTACGCGCGGCGACGAGTTTTGAGGTGAGGTCATCATTGCAGCGATCAAAGACAAAGCCGGATTCTAACATGGACTACCGTAATAAATCATCAATTTGAGGTAAGTTATCATTCTTTTTTCAACAAATTAAATATCATGCAAGGTAGGTTGAAGGTTTAATTAATTTCTAGAACTGAAACAAATTAATAAATAATGAAAGGAAAGTTGATAAAACACCCCGTCGCAAAATCACCCAAACATTTCGAGTGACGTCGCGTCACAGCGCTGTGCTATGCACAGCGCCGATCACAGTTAACATGTAACATGATATACTATACTATAGCCAATGCTCGAAATTAGCATAGGCCCGATGGCCCGGGGCCACCAAAAATTGCTGTCGGGCCAGTAAAAAACTCATATTTCAAAGTTTGGTGTCCCGATCGTCTAGGGAATGACAAGAGCTTGCTTTTAAATGTAGCATTCAGCAACTTATACCCTTTTCTCACATACAAAATATTGGTTAGTTAAAAAGTTGCAAGTTAATTGAGCAAGTAACACTGCTGCTAATGAATATTCATACATTCTTGAGCAGCAGTACTCATTTTCTAACCAGTTGTTATAAAAAAAAGTTTCATATTAAAAATTGTTTAGTAATTTCAGTTATTTTGCATATCAATGAGCATCATGAATATTCATATATATGCTGCTCATGAATATTCATATATTACTAAATAGTATGGTATTGGGTCCTATTACCGGATACCATTTCTTTACGCCATGAAAACGATCAACATGAAGAACAGAGATATGAATAAAACACAAATAAGTGATCTATATATTCTCAAGATAAAGAATTGATAACTTATTTCGTAGAAAAAAGCGGCAAACTTACGCAAATTGAACTTTTACGGCACCCTTTCAAGAAAGCAGAATTTTTTGTAGCGCACAAACCGGGTTGTATTAACCGGACGCACCAAACGTGAATGTTTTGCATGGGAATGTCATTGACATGCGCGCTGCCACTGGTGCGCGGCAAAACGCGCGTATAACGCCTCAGGGCGCTTATTTTCTTCGGGAAATGGTGGAAAATGTTTGCTAAACATCCATTTATTATCCTCCGTTAATGCCGACTTTCAAATTCAACTTTCAAAATTCGAACGTTTTTCCTATTGGAATTTGCATGTACGGTAATACAACCCGTTCGGTATTGCAACCCCTTGCTATACTATATATCACAATTTTAAAATATGTCTTTTGTCTAAGGTGTTCAGACAACACTGCACAGAATTTTGAGGTCAAATTGAATTTCTCTTTTTCTACCATTTTTGTTTTGTCACCTAGACCCTGACTATGTATGACTGGAAGTGAAATTGTCACTCGTGTGTATTCAATCGCTGTGATTTTTTGATGAAGACAATGAATAAAAAGACATGACACACATACATTCATCCTAATTCATCTTACAATGAAACAAAGGGGAATGAAAAATAAAAAGTATTGCCTAGTACTAGTAGTACTAGTACCCTGAAACTATTCATATGGTTATTGTATTAATTTTACTTTTGTTTTTCCTTATTTTTTTCGGGCCAGTAGTTTTTGGTTTCGGGCCACCAAATATGGAAAAATACTAATTTTACTGGCCCGACCGGGCCACCAGCAAAAAAAGTTAATTTCGAGCATTGCTATGCCTATGCCTATGCCTATAGCCTATAGGCTAGCTGTACTGTCACTGTCACTGTCAGTGTCATGTCACTGAATGATAATTTACATTTTACTTGATCATATTAAAATATGTTCACTTGGGCTTAAACTTTTATCAGATATATTTTCCTGATCTTTGACATCCTTGCCTTGTACTTGGGAGAAATTATAGGTTGTCTTGACTTTGTGTATGCCAACCACAAATCGGCTTGGTACGAACAGTCACGTCACGTTCACGTTAACGTCACGTGAACGGTTCTGTACCTTTTGTGAAACAGGTCACCCAAATCTACGAAGTGTAGGGTAAATTGACCCAACAATTTGTCGTTTTCCATGCCGGTAAAACTCGAAGTGTCGCGTTAACCAAATCGTGACGTGAGCGTTTAATCAAGATTTTTAAAATTGCAAACGCTTGTTACTAAGACTAGACATACACGCACAAAGAGATTTTAAAATGTCGACGAAAATGCCGATACCCCCTTATCAAATCTTTTCAATCATTATGTTTATAATATGTACGTGCATAATTCAGAGTAATCTGAGACGATAATATACAGTTCTGTCATTTAGGTAATGTACAACCATACCACTTGCATTATTTGTCTTGTTATTGGAGTATTTCTAAAGACATGTCGTGCGTGGATTTTGGCAAATGTTGATTTCCAGCTGAATTGCTACACGCAGCGGACAATTCAGTTCGCATACGCCTGAAGTTCCCGTGCTCGACGTCTGAGCGTACTGGCCCTTAACGGCGTTGTATGTGCATGTGAGTGAGTGAGTGAGTGAGTGAGTGAGTGAGTGAGTTGCAGTGATCAATGAGTTTAAAAGTAATAAAACAATGATTTGATTAATACTGTTTATTTATGGTTATTGAATCGAGTCAATCTATAAATCCGTCATAAACAATAATAAACAATCAATTAATCAGTCAATCATTATAATGAAACAATCACACCAACCAATCAATATTAAATAAATCAATTCATGTATTTGACATCAGGGGCGTCGATCCTGGGGGGGCAGGGGGGGCAGTGTAGTTTCTCAAACGCACACCTCAAACGAAGTTTATTAAACCCTCATCTATAGATAGCACACCGCCACAGAAAATAAAATAATCTGAATTATATCTTTCAGTCAATTCGGTCCATATGCGCTGAACGCAAATCAAATTGGAATATCATGTCCCCCCTCATTTGAAAGTGGAGGAGATTGTCCCCCTCCTTTTGTCATTATGTATGTTTGGTTCCATACTTATATACTTCGTATTACGTGAAATTTCTGTCTCAGGTGTGCACCAAATCGCACTATTTCACTTCCAAAAATACAAAAGCTCCCTACTGTGGGAGGGGGAAACCCACCCTAGGACCAATGCCATATAGAAAGCACAGTAAACAAGTTTGTGAGATTAACCAAAAGTGTAAAAATATTTCTAGCTATAATAAAGTATCATCTCACCAAATAAACCAACTGTGGATAGTAGGAGGGTAGAATTAAACACAATTTGAAACTTACATTGAGCCTTCTGATGTAAAAAGTACTTTTAATTCCTATTTGAGAATTGTGATCTTTAGAAATATCTGATCCAATCTGATTATCTGTGCCAGAGCTGTACTGCCCTCTAAATGCAAAAGTAGACCAGTTGTTTACATGTTTAGGCTTATGCCCATGCGCCCAGCACCCAGTAACATTCTTTCCTACTGAAACTGCAGAACAGTGGTACAAAAAACTTCAATGACAAGGTTACTGAAAGGATCTTACATCTGTGTCCATTGTCTGTGAATGTGTGAATTGACTGCCTGGCCATAGGCCCTGGTTTAGCTTTTGTATAAGTGTAACAAAGAATGTAGGTCAATCTGTGACTATAAAGAATTCTTTAATCTTTACAGCCAGCTTTGATTCTACTTATAAGATTAACATGGTCATGATTCAATGAAGCCTTCATTCAATCATGACCATGTTAATCTTATCTATAGATAGTTCAAAGTTTGTAAGAATTGTTTAGACTATGAAGACATGCTATAATTGTGTGTTGAACAAAGCCACATTATGCTATTACAGCCATAACACAGCATCAAATTGATAGTGTGAAAAACATCTAGTTTAAGGCTAGGCAGACAGGGGATTTCCCGAGTGTACTAGGACAATGAGGGCAGCTGACTATCAGGCTTTTTTACCAGGCAATGGAGTAAGGGGTTAATGCAGCATGCTGTTAACCCCTTGTCTTGTAGGGGTGGGGGAAACCCCCTCCCACACCCTCCCCCGCTCGGTCGCTTCGCATCCTCGCAATGTCTCCCCTCCACTTTTGAGAAGTTGTTGACGTCCTTGCTTAGTTTCATGGGAGCCCAATGCCCTAGACTATATCGATGGCTCTATAGTATACAGGATCACGTGGATCCATCTCATGCAAGGCTCAATCTTTTCCTCGCTATTCCCTTTAAAAAGGCGTTACGAGTAGGTTCACTATTTTATACAATTTTAACACCCATGATAGGAGTTGCAAATGTCTGAAATCTAAAAGCTTCCGGGGGCTCCGCCCCCTGGACCCCCATTATTGTCCCCAAATGTGGGTGCCCCCCAAAGTCAGGTCTTCGAGCCATCAAGACACTTTCAATGAGCGCATAATACAACTTCCGGGCATGCCAATGTGGGGCTTTTAGCTCTCTCAGTGGTCACTCTGGAAATTTTTTCAATTTTCGCCCCCCCAATCGCAAAAACGGATCGACGCCCCTGTTTGACATTCGAACTAGCTACTTGTAGGCAGTGGCGTACCCAGGATTTTTTCAAGGGGTGGGTGTAGGGGGGGGGGATATTTCGTCAGACAAATTGAAGTAAGCGGGGGGAGTGTGGGTAGGGGGTGTCCGTAGAAAATGACCGCAACCGAGGACGAGACCAGGACCGGTCACAAATTTCGAGGCCGAGACCAAGACATTTCTTGAATTATATAAGGGGGTGGGGATGGGGGTAGGGGGTGTCCATCCCCCTGCCCCCAGGCCTGTGTACGCCTATACAGTGGGGGAGCAAGCACCAAATAAGCAGGTACCTGCATATATGCAGGTACCTGCAAATTTGCAGGTTTTAAGTCGTAAAAACTGCCACAATTAACAAGGTCAACCTGCATATTTGCAGGTTAAAATCCGATACTAGTCTGTAGCTCCTTAAGTCTTGAAAACCGCACTTTCTAACATAGTTCATTGGAAAGCCCATAAAATTTGACCCCAGTATGCAGTTTTTCAAAAAAATTACGTGTCTAATTTTCATTAGAGGGCTGAAAACACGAGACTATCGTGATCGGTATGATCGATCGGCAGTGCAGCGAGCGTGATCGCGATCGTGGTGTTGAAGCTAGCAGGCTAGCTTTACTCATCAGCTGGGCCACCTGCGAATATGCAGGTTTGGCTCTCGAGTGTTTATGACCTAACTTAGGGCGCAAATGCAGTTAAAATCCCCTGGTGCCGATTGATGTTTACGACCTCATCATCTGAATGAAGAGGGCAAACTAAGGATTGTTTATGTGTGTGCTTTGGTGGGAATAGGATATTCTTGGGACATGCTATTTTTGTGTGAGTATGTGTGAGTGTGTGTGTGTGTGTGTGTGAGAGAGAGGGAGGTGGGGGGGGGGGGTGGTAAAGGAGACATGATCGGTGATAAGTATACAATGTACATATTCATTATATGTTTATGTTTAATATTCAAGAAGTTTTTTTTCTTTATTTGACTATTATTATTATGTTACAATGTATTCCATACATGTTTATCTTTTTAATTAAAATATCTTTTTAATTTAAAAGTGCATTTATTTTGTTATTCGTATTAGTATTCTGTATCATTAATTTGATTATGTGGAAAATAAATAAATTGAATCAATGAATCAAGTATGTAATGTGATTAATACTACTTCATCTATCATTCAAATTGTAATTGTTCTGTTCTCTGATCATGAATAAGGGTTCACATTGAAAACATTTATGTTTACTCAAGCCTCAATAATCTACTAATTTTGAAAGAGTATGACCAAGGATATTCCTATATTTGTACATTATTTTGTTCCCCTATTTTGTGCCTCACAACTAGTTTTGGGTCTTGGCCTTTGACCCTTGGTAGCCAGAGTTTTATGGCCTTGGCTGACTGGTATGTTTATGGATGTGTACATGTATATTCAGTAAGATGCAACACAAGTGATACTGTACACTGGACACTGTATGAATATGCCCTTTTGGTGGAGAGAGGCTGTGCAAATTTATTGTATGCTATTTGATTTAAAATAGTGGTGCACATACCAGTAAATGTTATCATTTTGAATATGGGTCTATTTTTTTTTTTTTTAACATGTCAAAAAGCTTAACGGCACTTTGAGGGTATATGTTTTTCATATTCAGTAACTTTCATGTTGCTTTAATTTAGAAAAATAAATGAAGATCTTTACTATTCCTTATGTTTCTTCATTTGATTTATCTTTTTCTCTTGCATTCAGGTAATTGGCACACAGACAAATGTTTTCAGCAATGGTCGTCTCTACATTTTTTTTTCATACAAACATGCATGTTGTTCCTTTAGATTTATTATTTTGTTAATTGTTAAAAATGTTTTATTGTTGATAGTTGATACTAACAGTTTTGTTCATACTCATTTACAGTTTTGCCCCTGTCAAGAGGATATTTTACAAATATAATTGCTGACACTTCAGTATTTGCCAATTCAGTTCCTTTCATTATTTGCTTTCCCAATTTTTCATTATGCAAATTTGTTTTCTGTTTTTAAACTCCTGTCAATTGATTGAAAAAACCTTTTAAATTCTCAAACAGAATTTCATTTGCCTACGATGCTTTTTGGCTGTTTTTTTTTATTTCAAAATAAACTGGGTTCCAAAAGAAACTTATCACCTTTTCAGAGTGACGCTCATTAAAATCCACAGCATCAAGTTGAATCAAATTTAGACACAGATAAGCTATCACTCTCCTTATGAAGCATATCTTAACCCCTTGAACACGGGAACCGAGTGTGTTGTGTACAAAGTCTATGGGGATTTCATAAACTCGTAGGGAACGGGTTAAAAATTAAAAGTTTGCTTTTGCCAAAAAAGAGAAAATGCGATCGAATAACTACAGGTCACTTTTAAAAGATAACAGAAACTGCTCGCTGCGAACCTCCACGAAAGGCGGTCTATTCAGAACTTTGAATTGCTATTCATTCAACTTCAAAGCGGGTTATGTAACCACTAGACTGGCTATTGTCCGTACCGAGCTCTGTGCCTGGAAGGCAAGCAGTTTCTGTGATTTTTGAAAAATGACCTCTTGCGATTTCACCTTATTTTATTCTTTGTTAACAAAAACAAACACATTTTTTAAAGATGAGCTTGCTAAGGGATATTGTAGCTAGTCTATGCCCAATTATGAGTAATTGTTATGCTTTGGATTTGAATATGTGTCGCTCTGAAGAAGTGATAAGTTTCTTTTGGAACCCAGTTTACATTGTTGCACAAACTTAAATTTAATTGGATGCTTCACATTTCCTAATGACTAAGTTTCCACTTTTGAAATGCATTACATGTACATTGAGTTTTTATTGACAAGTTCAGAGTTTTAAGACTAATCCCATGTTATACTTAATGTACTAAACACAATTTCAAGATTCTACAGTCAACATGTCAATGAATTTTGGTCGCTCTATGGTGTGTCATTTATTGTCGACGTTTTCATCGTAAATTGTATTATTCTCCGATGATATGACATATCATGCTATAATTAAAGTGTAATCTACAGAAATATTGACCGATATTTTGTTTGGAATTTACCTTGAACTCGAAAACGTCACTGTCTGATAAAGCAAGTCAGACGGAAGAGTTTCTTTCTTCACTTCAGATTTATTACTTTTCGGTATACGTATTGTTGGGCTGGCTTCGTTTTGGCCGTGAGCAGAGTAAAGCAATTTTTATTGATATCATTATCAAGTTCATGTTAATTTGAGTCTGTGCTCATTGACAATGTGAATTGTATTTCTGTTAATGTTTTAACAATGTACATTGAATGTACATTTGTATAATAGGTAGAGTCATATTTAAACATAACATTAATTATTAAATAGTCTCCTGTTTTATTTTATTTTCCTATTTTCTCCAGGTATTGGACTTAGTGCAAAGCAGCTAGAATAAGTGCAAAACAACTGCAACATAATCTGGAGGGAGTTTAAGTTATTGGTGTGCTAAAGAATGGACTTGTTCTAGAGTTGTATAACTCTCTATTGTACATAATTATTTCATGAATTAATTCATACACACCATGTAGAGCAACCAAAATTCATTGACATGTTGACTGTAGAATCTTGAAATTGTGTTAAGTACTGTACATTTATAAATAAGTATAACATGGGATTAGTCTTAAAACTCTGAACTTGTCAATAAAAACTCAATGTACATGTAATGCATTTCAAAAGTGGAAACTTAGTCATTAGGAAATGTGAAGCATCCAATTAAATTTAAGTTTGTGCAACAATGTATTTTGAAATAAAAACCAGCCCAAAAGCATCGTAGGCAAATGAAATTCTGTTTGAGAATTAAAAAGGTTTTTTCAATCAATTGACAGTTTAAAAACAGAAAACAAATTTGCATAATGAAACATTGTGAAAGCAAATAATGAAAGGAATTGAATTGGCAAATACTGAAGTGTCAGCAATTATATTTGTAAAATATCCTCTGACAGGAGCAAAACTGTAAATGAGTATGAACAAAACTGTTAGTATCAACTATCAACCATACAAAATTGTAAACAATTAACAAAATAATAAATCTAAACTAAGGAACAACATGCATGTTTGTATGAAAAATAATGTAGAGACGACCATTGCTGACAAAATTTGTCCGTGTGCCAATTACCTGAATGCAAGAGAAAAAGATAAATCAAATAAAGAAACATAAGGAATAGTAAAGATCTTCATTTATTTATCTAAATTAAAGTAACATGAAAGTTACTGAATATGAAAAACATATACCCTCAAAGTGCCGTTAAGCTTTTTGACCAAAAAAAAAAAAACAGACCCATATTCAAAATGATAACGTTTACTGGTATGTGCACCACTATTTTAAATCAAATGACATACAATAAATTTGCAAATCTCCACCAAAGGGAAAAGGGCATATTCATAGTGTCCAGTGTACAGTATCACTTGTGTTGCATCTTACTGAATATACATGTACACATCGATATCGATGAACGTAGGGTCCATGGATGAACATACCAGTTGGCCAAGGCCATAAAACTCTGGCTACCAAGGGTCAAAGGCCAAGACCCAAAACTAGTTGTGAGGCACAAAATAGGGGTACAAAATAATGTACAAATATAGGTCATATATTGGTCATACTCTT
Organism: Echinarachnius parma; assembly: GCA_037951105.1. Lineage (NCBI taxonomy): Eukaryota > Metazoa > Echinodermata > Echinoidea > Clypeasteroida > Echinarachniidae > Echinarachnius > Echinarachnius parma. The sequence continues at coordinate 16,206 of JBAMJV010014172.1, forward strand.
TCAAAATAAGTAGATTATTGAGGCTTGAGTAAACATAAATGTTTTCAATGTGAACTTTTTATTCATGATCAGAGAACAGAACAATTACAATTTGAATGATAGATGAAGTAGTTTTAATCACATTACATACTTGATTCATTGATTCAATTTATTTATTTTTCACATAATCAAATTAATGATACAGAATACTAATACGAATAATGAAATAAATGCACTTTTAAATTAAAAACATAAACATGTATGGAATACATTTTAACATGATAATAATAGTCAAATAAAGAAAGAAATAAAGAAAAAAAACTTCTTGAATATTAAACATAAACATATAATGAATATGTACATTGTATACTTATCACTGATCATGTCTCCTTTACCACCCCCCCCCCCCCCCCCCACCTCCCTCTCTCTCACACACACACACACACACACTCACACATACTCACACAAAAATAGCATGTCCCAAGAATATCCCATTCCCACCAAAGCACACACATAAACAATCCTTAGTTTGCCCTCTTCATTCAGATGATGAGGTCGTAAACATCAATCGGCACCAGGGGATTTTAACTGCATTTGTGCCCTAAGTTAGGTCATAAACACTCGAGAGCCAAACCTGCATATTCGCAGGTGGCCCAGCTGATGAGTAAAGCTAGCCTGCTAGCTTCAACACAGCGATCGCGATCACGCCCGCTGCACTGCCGATCGATCATACCGATCACGATAGTCTCGTGTTTTCAGCCCTCTAATGAAAATTAGACATGTAATTTTTTTGAAAAACTGCATACTGGGGTCAAATTTTATGGGCTTTCCAATGAACTATGTTAGAAAGTGCGGTTTTCAAGAGTTAAGGAGCTACAGACTAGTATCGGATTTCAACCTGCAAATATGCAGGTTGACCTTGTTAATTGTGGCAGTTTTTACGACTTAAAACCTGCGAATTTGCAGGTACCTGCATATATGCAGGTACCTGCTTATTTGGTGCTTGCTCCCCCACTGCTATAATTGGTATTTACAGTAATAGGTAGGACGGGTTCGTTCACGATTAAATTTACCGAGAATTAGTCTCTTCTCGAACGACAATTTACATTAATTTGTTTTACGCAAGCGCCAATTTACGTGAGCTTTCATGAATTGCATATAGTATATCTACAAACTGTTGGGTCACGTAACCCAACACTTCGTAGATTTGGGTGACCTGTTTCACAAAAGGTACAGAACCTTCACGCGACGTGACGTGAACGTGACGTGACTGTTCGTACCAAGCCCCACAAATCAGAGACATAGTTCATACACATTCAATATTGCACATAATGCACACTGCACTGCACAGCCCGCACCTCCCAGCGGCAAAACGGTGCTCAAGTCACCCGGCGCTCCGGGCAAGTTTCCAGCTGCGTTCCGATGCAGGCAGCAGCAAGTCAACGTCAGAGTTACCTCGGCCTTGTATTTCATGATATAGATCTATAATACGTCATTAAGTTATGCCTAATTACTTTAAATCTAATTAAGAACTCACATTTCTCAGATGTCCAGATTTTTCTGCGATACGGATGATGCTTGCAGCAGCAGAAGTACTGTGAACATCCGAAGCCCACGGATTCATGCTGCCGTTCATTTTGAAAACATTGCAAATGCAACTTGCGCATGCGCAGCGCGCGTACCATATTATTGTTGTTGTTATAGTTTGATGTAGCAATCAAGCGCGCGGGTATTGTGGTATTATACCAATCAAAGGCACCGATCTCTACCAGGTGACTTGTTGCCTCTTTATGATTAATTTTCAACAAATTAAAAAAACAATAGCACCGCTGTGCATATCCCGATATTTGTTTTCCCAATAACATAATTCTTATACTGTATACTAAAATTACTATAATCATTCATACAAAAATGTAAACACTATCTTTATTGTATACAAATATGCATCTCGCACATGCATGTATTGAGAATTTAATGTGTTTTTTTTACAGCCGCGTTCAATCAATTTTTCATTAATATGATTATTTACGTCTAAGTAATATAAGCCAGCTTTTAAAGCTAGCGCGGAGGCGCTTAGACAGAAAATCCATCTCGTTACGGGAGGTCCTTTAATATTATGACGTCATACTATCCACCCCATACGTAGAGAACGCACGGGTGAGAAAAAAAAAATCATCAAAGAACCCTCGAAACATTGGCTGATTTTCGGACTAGGTGGCGCTATCATAATGATCGCTGCATACACTACTAATTTTAAGAAACCCTACAGTATATGAGCAGATTAATAGTTATTAAAACAATTATCATTACAATATTGTAATGCTTCCTTCTTAAGTGGTTCTCTTCTAAAATATGTGATGTCACAACATTCAACTCAGTCAGTATAGCTACAGAAGGGGGGGGGGGGGGTGGGGGCGGCACTGTGGCGGGAAAAAAATATCACGCCCCCCCCCCCCCCCCCCGCCCCCCCCCCCCCCGCCGCATGATTATTTGACAAAAGCAATATAAACTATACGAGGTAGGTCTGTGAAAAAGTAAAGAAAAAATGAACTTGACATAAGGTGTGCCCCCAATAGTTCACGTGCACCGACCGGCAACCCCCCCCCCCCCCCCCCCCCCCCCACCCAGTCCGACCATGCTACGCCACTGACAACTCTGATGGAATCAGTCAGCAAGGGACACTTGAAAATGTCACTTTTCATGCTGGGTGCGGCTCGTTATTCCAAAGGTTCGTTATTCCGAAGTTTCGTTATTCCGAACACACCGTATTCGTTTACCTGGGGTTCGTTTATCCAAATATCTGTTGCATTAATCCGAAGGTTCGTTATTCCGATGGTTCGTTTTTCCGAAAATGAAATAGGGTTCGTTAAAAATGAAATAAGGTTCGTTAAAGGGATCTAGTAACTTTGTTGACATGTGCAAAAAGCGATGAATGGTTGATGCAATGTATATTATTGTTATCTCATATGTCCACAGGGTATTGTGTGAAAATGTCAAGTCAAATGGACATTGCATGGCCAAGTAATGAGCGAAAATGCAAAGTGATATTCAATAACTCACTGCACTCACTTTGTACACAGAAGAAAAACTCGCCCGGAGTTTTTCTTATCTGAATACTTCAATCGTACATATCTTTGTAACGAAAGGGAAATTTGAAAAACCGAAACCTGTCCCATGATTTTATTG
>JBAMJV010014173.1:0-30931 GCA_037951105.1 Echinarachnius parma
CGAAGTGCCCCCCCCCCCCCCGATATTTTTGGTGAGATAATGAAAACTGACTGTCAAATTCGAAAGAACATACAATTCTAATGACAGAATAAACTTTATTTGATCAAAATCGGTTCAGAAACGGCTGAAATAACTATAAATATATTTGTATTCAAAATGTTCTTCACCGGCAATCACCGGGCGATATTCAGACTTTTAAGAAAAATTTCAAGAAATGCTCGAAGACTACTTTGAAAAAAAAATCAGAATAGGTTTCTAAAAAGTCGTTGATGATATCTCTATTTAATCATTATTTTAACAAACATTAAATGCAAAATTTGGTATGAAAAGGGGCTAAAACCAATGAGTTTTTTTTAAATAGCGCCCTCTTGAGTTGTAAAGGCTCTTTTTGAATGAAGTAAAAAGGGGTTTTACTTAGTAGTTTGTAATTGTGTATACTTTTCGAGCATGGTGAAGTTACAACTATTACTTTGTACCGTAATGGTGCAGGTTTGTGTTACTAAAGTTAATTTTGACCAATACTCAACTATCCCTTTAAGGTAATTTATGCAAATAAGTTCATAATATTAATATTTCTACCCATAAATCATACATTATTCATGATTAAACATTGGTTTTTACTACATACAATCTTTAAACCATTTGGAATAATAATAATACAACAACCATTGTTTAAAGATTCAGGTTATCCCTTATGTTTTATATTATTATTTATAATTTCTTATGTATTTCTTAGTTGTTTTACTTTTTACTTTGTATTTTTATTGTTTTTGTGGGGTTTTTTTTCCTCTAACTATTAACGAACTATTTTGATCCCCAGAACAAACACCTAACATGTAAACGAGACCAAATAATGATATATCTCTTTTTAGGAAGACTGATATTTCCATATGTTTTGTAAAGAAATCAAGAAAATTAACAATTTGGTGGCCGAAATGCAAATACATGATGTCACGTGACTTCATAACGGTAGGTCCAATCTTAAGAAATTTTGTTTCAAAAGATGCACAAGACTCAAAACATAAAAAGATACACTAAGCGATGGTCGTCATCTTTACGCGTTCCCGAGCAATCTGGACAATTTGAGGAATGCCCCCCCCCCCCCCTCCTCCCTCCCCGGCCGGCCTTTTCATGGTTAAAGGGATAGTAAAGTTCGGCCAAATTGAATTTTAGTAACCCAAACCTGCACCATAACATTTGTTTTTCATTACCCCACAAATTAATTATTTATTTTAGCGCCCTCGTTTTTTACTTTTTTGGTGAGGCAATGCAAAACTGAGTGTCAAATTTGAAAGAGAATAACATGTTAATGACGTAATAAACCTTATTTGATCACAATCGGTTCAGAGACGGCTGAAATATCCATAAACATAACCATTTTAATACTGTGGGGTCACACAATAACTCAATAATTTTGAACAAGCTGTTAAAAAGAGAAACAAATGCTTAGACTTGTTTGATATTTACAAAAGATGTTTTCAAACAGTTGTTGATAATCCCTTTTTAAATAATTATAACAGGTTTTTTACTAAGTCGTTTTTAAGTTTTCATTAATTTCGAGCATGGTGCAGTATAACTTTCAGTTTTGGAATGGAATAGTGCAGGTTTTCGTTCCTAAAATTCAGTTTGACCAAAACTGTACTCTTTTTACCAAAATTCGACTAGCCCTTTAACGATGCGTTTGAGAAATTACTGTTCACCTGTACTGATGTTACAGAAGTCACCGGCCCATCCAGGATCGCAGAGACAGGACAAATTCCCTTGACCTGTACAGTATCCGTGATCACATGGCTCGATTGCACATCCAATGAAATCTGGAATATAAAATAGCTTATCTTGTTTTTTTTTATGTTTGAACATTTTCCCAGTAATGGGAAGAGTGTGTCTACTCAAATTAATTTGGATACGTGTTCTGATTTTTTTTGTTTTGTGTGTTTGTTTGTTTTGTTTAAGCTTTTTTTTTCTTTTTTTCTTTTTTTTTGGGGGGGAGGAGTTGAACAATTGCAATATGAAGTAAGACTGGCTTGTTCGAGTTTGAGGGGTATGCCTTTGTTTGGTAAAATTAATACACTTTATATACAGAAAAGCCTGCCTAAATTCATACTTAAACATTTGACCACAACTATCCCAAAATACATATCTCTAATAAATATACGTACTATATTACTGGGAACATGTACACATAATCATGAACGATTATCCACAGACACACATAATAATATTTGTTTACTTTGACACATATTATATTTCACAAAGCTACAAGACATGCTAATGTAATGATACAAGCCTAAACCGTCGCCAGACGCACTTTTTTCAATATAATTAACGCCAATATTGCATAACGTATCAGCATTGGCGTAGCGTACGTGGACAGACTAATTGGGGGGGGGGGGGGGACACAAAATTATTGGGGGGGGCACACCTTATGTATTAATTTGTTCTTCTTCAAAGAATGTCCCCTTATCTTTTGTATTGTTTTTTCCAAATTATTGGGGGGGCACGTGCCCCACGTAGCTACGCCACTGCGTATCAGAAATCACACCTTTAGTTTAATTTGTGAAAGTAAAAATGATATTCAAAAGAATACGTGTCACGATTAGCTATCTGTCAAACCATTACACTTGTTATTAAAAAATTAACTCACAGTAACACTCGCACATAAACAGTCACGTGTTTAAATTCTTTTATCTCATGAACCACTCGATCAATTGCCTTCAAATTTCGTTCGCAGGTAGTCTATGATAGGTTATACCTATTTCACAATACCTCTGACATATTAAAGAATCGCTATGTTGGCTATTCAAAGACAGGTTACAGTGTATACTTCAAATACAATAGCTAAATATCCTGGTTTGCATACAAAACGTTAACACATAAATGTATTCATTACCTGCCAGGGGGCCATGTCCGTAAAGCTCCATTCTCATGCTGATGCGAGCATACCAGGTAACAGGGCGCACACGCAAGAAGCGGCATACTAGCGGGGTGGGGAAGGCGTTCCATACCGTGGTATATGGATCAGAATTGCCTAAGAAGACCTAACAGAGACGGCCCAAATAAACATAATCTAAATTGAATACAAACAAGACAAATGAATACAACACAGATTATTATTGGTGCTCATTGACACAAAGGGATCGGACTTCTTTCCTAATCGATAACAAAACTGAGGCATAAAAAGGTCGGGGGTAATATGGAACAATTTCAAAGACAAAGAAAAAAAATGGTTGCTGTTCATTTAATCGGTTAAGGAAGAGCACATAAGAGATGGATTTGTTTAGAAAGATGGAATATATCAAAATACAGGTTTAGAGGCACCATCCTTTTCAATATCATTATTTTCAATATTACCTTTATCATAGTCATCATCATCATTATCATCACACTATAATGAAAATATAATCAAAATTAAAACAAACATGTGAAATAAGATGACATTTAAAATGTAATTTAGGAACAGATTAACAAAGTCGACTATGAATTCATTGACGCCCTTCAAAATACACAGATAGAACGTGTATCTAAAATGATGAAACTATAAAACATGAAATAGCACTTACCATATCTGACCCATCAGTGCTGTTTTGAACCGTGTGAAATGTCGCACCTTCCATGCTGTACGTGACCTTGTAGCTCGTCACCCATTCTGCAGCATCCTGACGTCCTTGTGTTGCCAAGCCAGCGACTTCGTAGGGAGAACCGAGATAAACCTGAAAAGAGCAGCAGCCAATCGAAAAGTTTCTTAATGTTGATTTTGTCGTAACATAAAAAAAGGTATTGCCTCTATTTACTTTTTGTTCACAAAACATTTCTACTTGCATTGTCAAATCAGCTGCTGATTATCATTTTGGTATTTTCACATTTGTAACGTGTAACACCTGCTTAAAATGTACATGCATGTACCACACTTTATCCACACTTGCTGCTAGACTAGTAACCGTGCATGACACAAATCTCCTCCCCAGCAATCGTAGACCAGTTCTATGCATTGCACAGTGGCGCTGTTCTGTTGGACAGTGCTGGTACTTGATGGTGAATTAAACACAGCGGGAGTTTGTTGACAAAGATATTATTAATCTCATAAGCTTAGAGCAAGGAGGTCGAATCAAGGATGTACTAGTCCGTCCCTGGTTAAATTGAACACCAGGTTCGTGGCCCTCACGATCAACGGGACAAATACGTAATGCGGAACCATGAGGCCTTTTTGATTCCGTAAGTAAAGTGGTGGTAATGAATGTATTACTTATAAATTATACAATTCTTTGCAACGTGTTGGGCATATATTTCATATCACGTAACTGTACTTAAAATATAATTATGTGTTGTCCTTCGCCCGGTGCGCCCCTTTAATTGTACTATATCGCCATATTATAAAACAAAAATTTCTAATTATTCTTAATATACTGATTAAAAGAAACTTATGCCAGGAATGAAATTTCAACATGTTAAATTAATACACATTTCCACTACAATAACAACAAAATGCGGCATTAAATAATATGCTATGTTCAAGTAAATTCAACAAGATACATTAAGAAATGTTAGGAATACATTTTATATAGACAGAATTACTTAAACTGTTCACCTTACCACTCGAACTTGCGATAATGTTTATGCAAATATATTTTGATGTTACTGTAGCATCTACTGCGCAAAGTACGTGGGCATTATACTTACAAGTAACATGCATATCAATTATTCTGGAATTGTTTGGACGTACGGCAGGACGTGTTTCCTTTCGATGCGTATTTGAATAAGTATACATATCTAACCTGGATCCATTGATAAGCGTCATTAGTGCTTACGATCCAGTTAGGATCAGCCATATTTAACCGTCCCCGCCTGGCTCCATATGTCGTACTATGCTCGCTCGACGCAGTCAGACTCGAATCAGGGATGGCATGAGACTCAAGTCCAAGTTCTATTATCAATACATGTATTATAAAGTGCGTAATATATTTCACATCAATTCATACACAAGTTAAACTCAACGTTGGTGAATAATCATTTGCCCGAATACTGCTTTAAAAAATGTTGTTGCGTACACATAGCCATTCATGTGTACGAAAGTTAAATGGTCCCTCGGTTTTTTTCATATTAAATTTTTAAAAATCGACATTTTAACTTGTTTGATGTTGTATTTAATCAAAACTCGTTTACAAATTTGAAATGTTTTCATTAAGAAAATCGTTTTAAAATAATAACAATATAAAAATAACAAATCTGAATAGCACAGAGAAGATAGACAAAAACAAATTAGTGGCATAGTAATATCAGTAAAAGGATATCAACCAGCCGTGAACGAACCACTGAAGATGCAAGAGAGTGTGGTCGATTCCGACAACGTTACTGGATATAGAATCGTTGACCCTAAAAAGGCCTGGCTATTTGAGGTCTTTCTACGGCCGGGAGGGAGGGGGGCTATTATATGCCCCCCCCCCCCCCCCCTATAAGATCTCTATAAAATCTCGCTTCGAAAATTTGCACGCATGTCAAGTGAAGTGTAAAGAATACTATGGTAATTTCAATTTCAAAATATTTTTAAATCACTTATTTGCATATTTAAAGGTAGTGTTGAATATTGGTATTTCCCGAAGTGCCCCCCCCCCCGATATTTTTGGTGAGATAATGAAAACTGACTGTCAAATTCGAAAGAACATACAATTCTAATGACAGAATAAACTTTATTTGATCGAAATCGGTTCAGAAACGGCTGAAATATCTATAAATATATTTGTATTCAAAATGTTCTTCACCGGCAATCACCGGGCGATATTCAGACTTTTAAGAAAAATTTCAAGAAATGCTCGAAGACTACTTTGAAAAAAAATCAGAATAGGTTTCTAAAAAGTCGTTGATGATATCTCTATTTAATCATTATTTTAACAAACATTAAATGCAAAATTTGGTATGAAAAGGGGCTAAAACCAATGATTTTTTTTAAATAGCGCCCTCTTGAGTTGTAAAGGCTCTTTTTGAATGAAGTAAAAAGGGGTTTTACTTAGTAGTTTGTAATTGTGTATACTTTTCGAGCATGGTGAAGTTACAAATATTACTTTGTACCGTAATGGTGCAGGTTTGTGTTACTAAAGTTAATTTTGACCAATACTCAACTATCCCTTTAAGGTAATTTATGCAAATAAGTTCATAATATTAATATTTCTACCCATAAATCTCTACATTATTCATGATTAAACATTGGTTTTTACTACATACAATCTTTAAACCATTTGGAATAATAATAATACAACAACCATTGTTTAAAGAGTCAGGTTATCCCTCATGTTTTATATTATTATTTATAATTTCTTATGTATTTCTTAGTTGTTTTACTTTTTACTTTGTATTTGTATTGTTTTTGTGGGGGTTTTTTTCCTCTAACTATTAACGAACTATTTTGATCCCCAGAACAAACACCTAACAGGTAAACGAGACCAAATAATGATATATCTCTTTTTAGGAAGACTGATATTTCCATATGTTTTGTAAAGAAATCAAGAAAATTAACAATTTGGTGGCCAAAATGCAAATACATGATGTCACGTGACTTCATAACGGTAGGTCCAATCTTAAGAAATTTTGTTTCAAAAGATGCACAAGACTCAAAACATAAAAAGATACACTAAGGGATGGTCGTCATCTTTACGCGTTCCCGAGCAATCTGGACAATTTGAGGAATGCCCCCCCCCCCCCCCCCCCCCCTCTCCCTCCCCGGCCGGCCTTTTCATGGTTAAAGGGATAGTAGAGTTCGGCCAAATTGAATTTTAGTAACCCAAACCTGCACCATAACATTTGTTTTTCATTACCCCACAAATTAATTATTTATTTTAGCGCCCTCGTTTTTTACTTTTTTGGTGAGGCAATGCAAAACTGAGTGTCAAATTTGAAAGAGAATAACATGTTAATGACGTAATAAACCTTATTTGATCACAATCGGTTCAGAGACGGCTGAAATATCCATAAACATAACCATTTTAATACTGTGGGGTCACACAATAACTCAATAATTTTGAACAAGCTGTTAAAAAGAGAAACAAATGCTTAGACTTGTTTGATATTTACAAAAGATGTTTTCAAACAGTTGTTGATAATCCCTTTTTAAATAATTATAACAGGTTTTTTACTAAGTCGTTTTTAAGTTTTCATTAATTTCGAGCATGGTGCAGTATAACTTTCAGTTTTGTAATGGAATAGTGCAGGTTTTCGTTCCTAAAATTCAGTTTGACCAAAACTGTACTCTTTTTACCAAAATTCGACTAGCCCTTTAACGATGCGTTTGAGAAATTACTGTTCACCTGTACTGATGTTACAGAAGTCACCGGCCCATCCAGGATCGCAGAGACAGGAGAAATTCCCTTGACCTGTACAGTATCCGTGATCACATGGCTCGATTGCACATCCAATGAAATCTGGAATATAAAATAGCTTATCTTGTTTTTTTTTATGTTTGAACATTTTCCCAGTAATGGGAAGAGTGTGTCTACTCAAATTAATTTGGATACGTGTTCTGATTTTTTTTTTTTTTGTGTGTTTGTTTGTTTTGTTTAAGCTTTTTTTTTCTTTTTTTCTTTTTTTTTGGGGGGGAGGAGTTGAACAATTGCAATATGAAGTAAGACTGGCTTGTTCGAGTTTGAGGGGTATGCCTTTGTTTGGTAAAATTAATACACTTTATATACAGAAAAGCCTGCCTAAATTCATACTTAAACATTTGACCACAACTATCCCAAAATACATATCTCTAATAAATATACGTACTATATTACTGGGAACATGTACACATAATCATGAACGATTATCCACAGACACACATAATAATATTTGTTTACTTTGACACATATTATATTTCACAAAGCTACAAGACATGCTTATGTAATGATACAAGCATAAACCGTCGCCAGACGCACTTTTTTCAATATAATTAACGCCAATATTGCATAACGTATCAGCATTGGCGTAGCGTACGTGGACAGACTAATTGGGGGGGGGGGGGGGACACAAAATTATTGGGGGGGGGGGGGGGGCACACCTCATGTATTAATTTGTTCTTCTTCAAAAGAATGTCCCCTTATCTTTTGTATTGTTTTTTCCAAATTATTGGGGGGGCACGTGCCCCACGTAGCTACGCCACTGCGTATCAGAAATCACACCTTTAGTTTAATTTGTGAAAGTAAAAATGATATTCAAAAGAATAAGTGTCGCGATTAGCTATCTGTCAAACCATTACACTTGTTATTAACAAATTAACTCACAGTAACACTCGCACATAAACAGTCACGTGTTTAAATTCTTTTATCTCATGAACCTCTCGATCAATTGCCTTCAAATTTCGTTCGCAGGTAGTCTATGATAGGTTATACCTATTTCACAATACCTCTGACATATTAAGGAATCGCTATGTTGGCTATTCAAAGACAGGTTACAGTGTATACTTTAAATACAATAGCTAAATATCCTGGTTTGCATACAAAACGTTAACACATAAATGTATTCATTACCTGCCAGGGGGCCATGTCCGTAAAGCTCCATTCTCATGCTGATGCGAGCATACCAGGTAACAGGGCGCACACGCAAGAAGCGGCATACTAGCGGGGTGGGGAAGGCGTTCCATACCGTGGTATATGGATCAGAATTGCCTAAGAAGACCTAACAGAGACGGCCCAAATAAACATAATCTAAATTGAATACAAACAAGACAAATGAATACAACACAAATTATTATTGGTGCTCATTGACACAAAGGGATCGGACTTCTTTCCTAATCGATAACAAAACTGAGGCATAAAAAGGTCGGGGGTAATATGGAACAATTTCAAAGACAAAGAAAGACAATGGTTGCTGTTCATTTAATCGGTTAAGGAAGAGCACATAAGAGATGGATTTGTTTAGAAAGATGGAATATATCAAAATACAGGTTTGTAGGCACCATCCTTTTCAATATCATTATTTTCAATAATATTACCTTTATCATAGTCATCATCATCATTATCATCACACTATAATGAAAATATAATCAAAATTAAAACAAACATGTGAAATAAGATGACATTTAAAATGTAATTTAGGAACAGATTAACAAAGTCGACTATGAATTCATTGACGCCCTTCAAAATACACAGATAGAACGTGTATCTAAAATGATGAAACTATAAAACATGAAATAGCACTTACCATATCTGACCCATAAGTGCTGTTTTGAACCGTGTGAAATGTCGCACCTTCCATGCTGTACGTGACCTTGTAGCTCGTCACCCATTCGGCAGAATCCTGACGTCCTTGTGTTGCCAAGCCAGCGACTTCGTAGGGAGAACCGAGATAAACCTGAAAAGAGCAGCAGCCAATCGAAAAGTTTCTTAATGTTGATTTTGTCGTAACATAAAAAATGGTATTGCCTCTATTTACTTTTTGTTCACAAAACATTTCTACTTGCATTGGCAAATCAGCTGCTGATTATCATTTTGGTATTTTCACATTTGTAACGTGTAACACCTGCTTAAAATGTACATACATGTACCACACTTTATCCACACTTGCTGCTAGACTACTAACCGTGCATGACACAAATATCCTCCCCAGCAATCGTAGACCAGTTCTATGCATTGCACAGTGGCGCTGTTCTGTTGGACAGTGCTGGTTCTTGATGGTGAATTAAACACAGCGGGAGTTTGTTGACAAAGATATTATTAATCTCATAAGCTTAGAGCAAGGAGGTCGAATCAGGGATGTACTAGTCCGTCCCTGGTTAAATTGAACACCAGGTTCGTGGCCCTCACGATCAACGGGACAAATACGTAATGCGGAACCATGAGGCCTTTTTGATTCCGTAAGTAAAGTGGTGGTAATTAATGTATTACTTATAAATTATACAATTCTTTGCAACGTGTTGGGCATATATTTCATATCACGTAACTGTACTTAAAATATAATTATGTGTTGTCCTTCGCCCGGTGCGCCCCTTTAATTGTACTATATCGCCATATTATAAAACAAACATTTCTAATTATTCTTAATATACTGATTAAAAGAAACTTATGCCAGGAATGAAATTTCAACATGTTAAATTAATACACATTTCCACTACAATAACAACAAAATGCGGCATTAAATAATATGCTATGTTCAAGTAAATTCAACAAGATACATTAAGAAATGTTAGGAATACATTTTATATAGACAGAATTACTTAAACTGTTCACCTTACCACTCGAACTTGCGATAATGTTTATACAAATATATTTTGATGTTACTGTAGCATCTACTGCGCAAAGTACGTGGGCATTATACTTACAAGTAACATGCATAATAATTATTCTAGAATTGTTTGGACGTACGGCACGACGTGTTTCCTTTCGATGCGTATTTGAATAAGTATACATATCTAACCTGGATCCATTGATAAGCGTCATTAGTGCTTACGATCCAGTTAGGATCAGCCATATTTAACCGTCCCCGCCTGGCTCCATATGTCGTACTATGCTCGCTCGACGCAGTCAGACTCGAATCAGGGATGGCATGAGACTCAAGTCCAAGTTCTATTATCAATACATGTACCATAAAGTGCGTAATATATTTCACATCAATGCATACACAAGTTAAACTCAACGTTGGTGAATAATCATTTGCCCGAATACTGCTTTAAAAAATGTTGTTGCGTACACATAGCCATTCATGTGTATGAAAGTTAAATGGTCCTTCGGTTTTTTTCATATTAAATTTTTAAAAATCGACATTTTAACTTGTTTGATGTTGTATTTAATCAAAACTCGTTTACCAATTTGAAATGTTTTCATTAAGAAAATCGTTTGAAATAATAACAATATAAAAATAACAAATCTGAATAGCACAGAGAAGATAGACAAAAACAAATTAGTGGCATAGTAATATCAGTAAAAGGATATCAACCAGGCGTGAACGAACCACTGAAGATGCAAGAGAGTGTGGTCGATTCCGACAACGTTACTGGTTATAGAATCGTTGACCCTAAAAAGGCCTGGCTATTTGAGGTCTTTCTACGGCCGGGAGGGAGGGGGGCTATTATATGCCCCCCCCCCCCCCCCCTATAAGATCTCTATAAAATCACGCCTCGAAAATTTGCACGCATGTCAAGTGAAGTGGACTATGGTAATTTCAAAAAAAATTTAAATCACTTATTTGCATATTTAAAGGTATAGTGTTGAATATTGGTATTTCCCGAAGTGCCCCCCCCCCCCCCGATATTTTTTGGTGAGATAATGAAAACTGACTGTCAAATTCGAAAGAACATACAATTCTAATGACAGAATAAACTTTATTTGATCAAAATCGGTTCAGAAACGGCTGAAATATCCATAAATATATTTTTATTCAAAATGTTCTTCACCGGCAATCACCGGGCGATATTCAGACTTTTAAGACAAATTTCAAAAAATGCTCGAAGACTACTTTGAAAAAAATCAGAATAGGTTTCTAGAAAGTCGTTGATGATATCTCTATTTAATCATTATTTTAACAAACATTAAATGCAAAATTTGGTATGAAAAGGGGCTAAAACCAATGATTTTTTTTTAAATAGCGCCCTCTTGAGTTGTAAAGGCTCTTTTTGAATGAAGTAAAAAGGGGTTTTACTTAGTAGTTTGTAATTGTGTATACTTTTCGAGCATGGTGAAGTTACAACTATTACTTTGTACCGTAATGGTGCAGGTTTGTGTTACTAAAGTTAATTTTGACCAATACTCAACTATCCCTTTAAGGTAATTTATGCAAATAAGTTCATAATATTAATATTTCTACCATAAATCATACATTATTCATGATTAAACATTGGTTTTTACTACATACAATCTTTAAACCATTTGGAATAATAATAATACAACAACCATTGTTCAAAGAGTCAGGTTATCCCTTATGTTTTATATTATTATTTATAATTTCTTATGTATTTCTTAGTTGTTTTACTTTTTACTTTGTATTTTTATTGTTTTTGTGGGGTTTTTTTTCCTCTAACTATTAACGAACTATTTTGATCCCCAGAACAAACACCTAACATGTAAACGAGACCAAATAATGATATATCTCTTTTTAGGAAGACTGATATTTTCATATGTTTTGTAAAGAAATCAAGAAAATTAACAATTTGGTGGCCGAAATGCAAATACATGATGTCACGTGACTTCATAACGGTAGGTCCAATCTTAAGAAATTTTGTTTCAAAAGATGCACAAGACTCAAAACATAAAAAGATACACTAAGCGGTGGTCGTCATCTTTACGCGTTCCCGAGCAATCTGGACAATTTGAGGAATGCCCCCCCCCCCCCCCCCCCCCTCCTCCCTCCCCGGCCGGCCTTTTCATGGTTAAAGGGATAGTAAAGTTCGGCCAAATTGAATTTTAGTAACCCAAACCTGCACCATAACATTTGTTTTTCATTACCCCACAAATTAATTATTTATTTTAGCGCCCTCGTTTTTACTTTTTGGTGAGGCAATGCAAAACTGAGTGTCAAATTTGAAAGAGAATAACATGTTAATGACGTAATAAACCTTATTTGATCACAATCGGTTCAGAGACGGCTGAAATATCCATAAACATAACCATTTTAATACTGTGGGGTCACACAATAACTCAATAATTTTGAACAAGCTGTTAAAAAGAGAAACAAATGCTTAGACTTGTTTGATATTTACAATAGATGTTTTCAAACAGTTGTTGATAATCCCTTTTTAAATAATTATAACAGGTTTTTTACTAAGTCGTTTTTAAGTTTTCATTAATTTCGAGCATGCTGCAGTATAACTTTCAGTTTGTAATGGAATAGTGCAGGTTTTCGTTCCTAAAATTCAGTTTGACCAAAACTGTACTCTTTTTACCAAAATTCGACTAGCCCTTTAACGATGCGTTTGAGAAATTACTGTTCACCTGTACTGATGTTACAGAAGTCACCGGCCCATCCAGGATCGCAGAGACAGGAGAAATTCCCTTGACCTGTACAGTATCCGTGATCACATGGCTCGATTGCACATCCAATGAAATCTGGAATATAAAATAGCTTATCTTGTTTTTTTTTATGTTTGAACATTTTCCCAGTAATGTGAAGAGTGTGTCTACTCAAATTAATTTGGATACGTGTTCTGATTTTTTTTTTTTTGTGTGTGTTTGTTTGTTTTGTTTAAGCTTTTTTTCTTCTTTTTTTCTTTTTTTTGGGGGGGGAGGAGTTGAACAATTGCAATATGAAGTAAGACTGGCTTGTTCGAGTTTGAGGGGTATGCCTTTGTTTGGTAAAATTAATACACTTTATATACAGAAAAGCCTGCCTAAATTCATACTTAAACATTTGACCACAACTATCCCAAAATACATATCTCTAATAAATATACGTACTATATTACTGGGAACATGTACACATAATCATGAACGATTATCCACAGACACACATAATAATATTTGTTTACTTTGACACATATTATATTTCACAAAGCTACAAGACATGCTAATGTAATGATACAAGCCTAAACCGTCGCCAGGCGCACTTTTTTCAATAAAATTAACGCCAATATTGCATAACGTATCAGCATTGGCGTAGCGTACGTGGACAGACTAATTGGGGGGGGGGGGCACAAAATTATTGGGGGGGGGGGCACACCTTATGTATTAATTTGTTCTTCTTCAAAAGATGTCCCCTTATCTTTTGTATTGTTTTTTCCAAATTATTGGGGGGCACGTGCCCCACGTAGCTACGCCACTGCGTATCAGAAATCACACCTTTAGTTTAATTTGTGAAAGTAAAAATGATATTCAAAAGAATAAGTGTCGCGATTAGCTATCTGTCAAACCATTACACTTGTTATTAACAAATTAACTCACAGTAACACTCGCACATAAACAGTCACGTGTTTAAATTCTTTTATCTCATGAACCACTCGATCAATTGCCTTCAAATTTCGTTCGCAGGTAGTCTATGATAGGTTATACCTATTTCACAATACCTCTGACATATTAAAGAATCGCTATGTTGGCTATTCAAAGACAGGTTACAGTGTATACTTTAAATACAATAGCTAAAGATCCTGGTTTGCATACAATACGTTAACACATAAATGTATTCAATACCTGCCAGTGGGCCATGTCCGTAAAGCTCCATTCTCATGCTGATGCGAGCATACCAGGTAACAGGGCGCACACGCAAGAAGCGGCATACTAGCGGGGTGGGGAAGGCGTTCCATACCGTGGTATATGGATCAGAATTGCCTAAGAAGACCTAACAGAGACGGCCCAAATAAACATAATCTAAATTGAATACAAACAAGACAAATGAATACAACACAAATTATTATTGGTGCTCATTGACACAAAGGGATCGGACTTCTTTCCTAATCGATAACAAAACTGAGGCATAAAAGGTCGGGGGTAATATGGAACAATTTCAAAGACAAAGAAAGACAATGTTTGCTGTTCATTTAATCGGTTAAGGAAGAGCACATAGAGATGGATTTGTTTAGAAAGATGGAATATATCAAAATACAGGTTTGTAGGCACCATCCTTTTCAATATCATTATTTTCAATAATATTACCTTTATCATAGTCATCATCATCATTATCATCACACTATAATGAAAATATAATCAAAATTAAAACAAACATGTGAAATAAGATGACATTTAAAATGTAATTTAGGAACAGATTAACAAAGTCGACTATGAATTCATTGACGCCCTTCAAAATACACAGATAGAACGTGTATCTAAAACGATGAAACTATAAAACATGAAATAGCACTTACCATATCTGACCCATCAGTGCTGTTTTGAACCGTGTGAAATGTCGCACCTTCCATGCTGTACGTGACCTTGTAGCTCGTCACCCATTCGGCAGCATCCTGACGTCCTTGTGTTGCCAAGCCAGCGACTTCGTAGGAAGAACCGAGATAAACCTGAAAAGAGCAGCAGCCAATCGAAAAGTTTCTTAATGTTGATTTTGTCGTAACATAAAAAATGGTATTGCCTCTATTTACTTTTTGTTCACAAAACATTTCTACTTGCATTGTCAAATCAGCTGCTGATTATCATTTTGGTATTTTCACATTTGTAACGTGTAACACCTGCTTAAAATTTACATGCATGTGTGTCCTTCAGAAAACATTTTATCCACACTTGCTGCTCTCAATCCAAATGTAGTAAATTGGTACTCGGCAGAAATGTATTCCTTGGAATGCCTGAGCGCTTAAATGAGACTGCTCGGCTAAAGCCAAGTTAATAATGCTCCGAGCGCTTCGAGACTTAAGGGGCCCAGTGGGGAATTATTTGACATGCTTGCACACTTTTACATTTATCGGCAATATCTTTCTAACCATTTGAAGCTACCGCTATAAAACATATGATAATACATAGAAGAAATGATAGCAGAGAAAATATAGAGAAACCAGTACAGATAAGAGGAGAGAAGGAGTAATGGTAGAAAAGAAAACATCTTTTCTGTAGTTATTTGATCGTAAAGTTAAGATTATTGGCATATTGAATTTAAAGAATTTGATATATTAAATTACTTTGCGATGTCAATACAAAATTACTTGGCATACTATTAACTAGCGGGATTTAATGAATTAATATCACTAGATTCCTGTTTTCTTGTCCGTCCGGCGTCACCACAACGGCCATACAATTACTACGAATTAATAAGTCTAAAATCTAGACTAGTAAGCGTGCATGACACAAATCTCATCCCCAGCAATCGTAGACCAGTCCTATGCACTGCACAGTGCCGCTGTTATGTTGGACAGTGCTGGTTCTTGATGGTGAATTAAACACAGCGGGAGTTTGTTGACAAAGATATTATTAATCTCATAAGCTTAGAGCAAGGAGGTCGAATCAAGGAGGTACTAGTCCGTCCCTGGTTAAATTGAACACCAGGTTCGTGGCCCTCACGATCAACGGGACAAATACGTAATGCGGAACCATGAGGCCTTTTTGATTCCGTAAGTAAAGCGGTGGTAATGAATGTATTACTTATTACCATATTATAAAACAAACATTTCTAATTATTCTTAATATACTGATTAAAAGAAACTTATGCCAGGAATGAAATTTCAACATGTTAAATTAATACACATTTCCACTACAATAACAACAAAATGCGGCATTAAATAATATGCTATGTTCAAGTAAATTCAACGAGATACATTAAGAAATGTAAGGAATACATTTTATATAGACAGAATTACTTAAACTGTTCACCTTACAACTCGAACTTGCGATAATGTTTATACAAATATATTTTGATGTTACTGTAG
Organism: Echinarachnius parma; assembly: GCA_037951105.1. Lineage (NCBI taxonomy): Eukaryota > Metazoa > Echinodermata > Echinoidea > Clypeasteroida > Echinarachniidae > Echinarachnius > Echinarachnius parma. Next base: position 16,259 of record JBAMJV010014173.1, read on the forward strand.
CATCTACTGCGCAAAGTACGTGGGCACTTTTAATATATTATACTTACAAGTAACATGCATAATAATTATTCTAGAATTGTTTGGACGTACGGCACGACGTGTTTCCTTTCGATGCGTATTTGAATAAGTATACATATCTAACCTGGATCCATTGGTAAGCGTCATTAGTGCTTGCGATCCAGTTAGGATCAGCCATATTTAACCGTCCCCGCCTGGCTCCATATGTCGTACTATGCTCGCTCGACGCAGTCAGACTCGAATCAGGGATGGCATGAGACTCAAGTCCAAGTTCTATTATCAATACATGTACCATAAAGTGCGTAATATATTTCACATCAATTCATACACAAGTTAAACTCAACGTTGGTGAATAATCATTTGCCCGAATAATGTTTTTAAAAATGTTGTTGCGTACACATAGCCATTCATGTGTACGAAAGTTAAATGGTCCCTCGGTTTTGTTCATATTAAAGGAGAATTCCGGACGATTTATAAAACAATACAGTATATTGGAAATAAATATTGGGATGTGCTTGAATATTTTCAGGTAATTTCAATTTTTGTTTTAATCACTCATTTGCATATTTAAAGGTAGTGTTGAATATTGGTATTTCCCGAAGTGCCCCCCCTAGATATTTTTTTGTGAGATAATGAAAAACTGACTGTCAAATTCGAAAGAGCATACAATTTCAATTACAGAATAAACTTTATTTGATCAAAATCGGTTCAGAAACGGCTGAAATATCCATAAATATATTTTTCAGAATTCAGAATTTTTAGGAAAATTTTCAAAAAATGCTCGAAGATTACTTTGCAAAAAATAAGAATACGTTTTTAAAAAGTGGTTGATGATATCACTATTAAATCATTATTTTAACAAACATTAAATGCACATTAAATGAACATTAAATGCACATCTTTTCAAAGATCAGCGTGAGAGCGTGAGAAGAGGGTAAAATGTGTGAGTCTCACGCCCAATGCGCGAAAGTTGGCAACCCTGCATTTTCATTCACCACAAACATAGGCGCCGGAAGTGGGGGGGGGGGGGGGGTGGGGGCAGGGGGGGCGGCCGCCCCCCCCCCCCAATCCAAAAAGTGGGGTGGCAAAACGCGTTTTTGTAAAGTAAAAGGAAAAGAAAAATTACATGTTTCAGCCAATACTAACGTTTTAAAACTAAGTTATAATACAGCCATTTAAGGTTTTCGCTGCGCGCTTCGCGCGCAAACAAATTATCTCAGTTGGTTGTGTAACTTGCGTATGGTACGTCTGGGGTGGGTTTTTCTGTACCGGTCCACGTAGTTTCCTGTGTAGGCTGTTATTGCCCTGGCTGTTTGTGTGACTTGCACCAAATTGCACTATTTCAAGTATATAAATGCAAAATCTTCCCCATGGGAGGGGGTATCCCCCAAACCCTCCCCCTCTAGCTACCCTCGGTCGCTTCGCTCCCTCGGGACTCATTTTTGGCTGTAAGCTATGATGTTGGATCATACAAATGTGGCATATGGTTTATGTTTTAATGCACCAGATTGCACCATTTCAAGTATATAAATGCAAAGTCTTCCCCGTGGGAGGGGGATACCCCCTCCGAAACCCTCCCCCTTTGGCTCTACCCCAGCCCTCGTTCGCTTCGCTCCTTCGGGACTCATTTTTGGCTGTACGCTATGTTGTTGGATCAGTTTTTATGCACCAGATTGCACAATTTTAAATCCTAAAATGCAAAAGCTCCCTACCGTGGGAGGAGGGGAGGGGGAGGGGGGGGGGGGGGGGGGGGACACCGCTCAGTCACTTCTCTCCCTCGGGCTTGGTCGCTTTATCCTCGCAATGTCTCACTCTCTGGCTCAAGAGTTGGCAACCCTGTGAGTGCGGTTGGGCATGAGCCCCTAAACACACAAATCCAAAAACTGCTTCCGGCGCGCCTGACCACAAACCATACGCAAGTTACACAACAAAGTGAGATAATCTGTTCGCGCGAGAGGCGCGCAACGAAAACTTAAAAATGGGTGTATAAATTATATGTTTAACGTAAGAATTAACAAGTCTTGGGTCATACATTTTATTTTCCGTTCCCACCCTTCTTTTCTTTTTTTTTTTTCTTTTTTTTTTGTCTGCCGCCCCCCCCCCCCCCCCCTCTACTTCCAGCGCCCATGCGATTGAATATCCATTCAGGAACCTTGACAAGGCGCCCGTACGATGCCACTTTAAGGGGAAATATTGCGGGAATCGTGAGGCGGTGCCATGGCTATCCTTTGGTCGCCGTTGCATTTTTTCTCGCCGTACGACGTCAACAAATGTTTTAACGCGTAGTTTAATAGAAATATGCACCGTACAATTTTAATTGTCGTAAGCCCGTCGACACGTTCTAGAAAGCATCACACGGGCACTTGCTCTTACAAATATTACACTTAGGTTTTCATTACCTCACAAATTAAGTATTTCTTGAAACGCCCTCTTAAAGGGATAGTTGAGATTTGGTATAGAGGATGCTGCATGAAATAATTGTTTGTGAGGTAATGTCAAACTGAGTTTCAAATTTGAAAGAGCAGGCAATTCTAATGACAGAACAAACTTTATTTGATCAAATCGGTTCAGAGACAGATGAAATATGCATGAACTAACCATTTGTAATAATAGCGGGGTCACACAATAATTCAATAATGTTGAACTAGCTGTAAAATAATTTGTTTTGAAATGCTTACATTTGTTTTTCTCGGAAATATTAACAATTATTGTAATATGCATTAAAACACATTAGATTAACGCTAACATAACCGTTAACGTATCAGAAAATCATGTCTTTAGCTCTAATTGTGAAGGTAAATGTGATATTCAAAAGAATAAGTGATCCGATTACCTATCTATCAAAACAAATTAATATGTTTTGAACAAATTAATGCACATTAAAGGGATCTAGTAACTTTGTTGACATGTGCGAAAAGTGATGAAGGGTTGATGCAATGTATATTGTTATTATCTCATATGTCTACAGGGTATTGTGTGAAAATTTCAAGTCAAATGGACATTGCATGGCCAAGTAATGAGCGAAAATGCAAAGTGATATTCACTGACTCACTGCACTCACTTTGTACACGGTAAGAAAAACTCCGGGGGAGTTTTTCTTATCTGAATACTTCAATCGTACATATCTTTGTAACGAAAGGGAAAGTTGAAAAAACGAAACCGGTCCCATGATTTTATTGTTAATACGAATACAACAAGGTATGATGGAACCGCTAGAATTAAAAATTTATTTTGAGGATTTGGACAATGTTACTAAGTCCCTTTAACACTCGCACACATGCAGTCACTTGTTTAAATTATATTATCTCATGAACCACTTGACCGAAATTTCGTTCGCAAGTAGTCTACGTTAAGTTTTAGATATATTCCGTAATACCATTGGCGTAGTGTATCTCTATTTTGAATATTCAAAGAGCTGTAACAGTTTATTATTTAAATACAATAGCTGAATACACTGTTTTGCACATCAAACGAATCAGTTAAATGTATGTATTACCTTCCAGGGGGCCATGTCCGTAAAGCTCCATTCTCATGCTGATGTATACTTGCCAGGTAACAGGAAGTACGCGGACGAAGCGACACACAAGCGGGATGAGGAAGGCGTTACATACCACGGTATTTTGATCAGAATTCCCTGAGAAGACCTAAAAAGAATAGGACAAAATATACATAATCTAAATTGAATACAAACATGACATACGAACACAACACAATCATCATAGGTGCTCACTGATAAACAGTCAACAGCTTTCCCAGTCGATAACAAAACTGAGGCATGCAAAGGGCAGGGGTAAGAGGCTTGCAACAAACATTTGTGCGCCTTTTCGGGAAACAGGTCACCCAAGTCTACGAAGTGTAATTGGGTTACGATCCAAAAGTTTGTTTATATTCATGTCCTACAGTCAAACCTGTCTATAGCGACCGCTCAAGGGACCGGCGAACAGTGGTCGGTGTTGGTCTCATTAGACAGGTGGTCGGCCATTTTGAATTTCTGGTCGCATATTGTGCCTATATGCACATGTGTAATTAATTGGCATATGTACACGCACGTGTCCAGTGGACAGTTTAACATCTGAACACTCCAATCTTAAATATCTTTTTAACGAAAGGGAAATTCGAAAAACCGAAACCTGTCCCATGCTTCTAATGAGCAAGGTATGAGGGAACCACCACCATTACAATTTTATTGTGAGGATTTGGAAAATGTTACTAGATCTCTTTAAAATAGACTCCTACCACATATCTAACTATTAAAATCGTACAATACTCTTAAACCCGTTCAGGGCACCGTTGCAGGAAGAGAATATACAATCGATTGTAAGATGCAATTAATGGTAAGTCAGATCACGTGTTTTAGATGCGCAAATCTGATTGGTTGAAACGAGTAAATTGTCTGACTTACAATCAATTGTAACTTACAATCGATTGTATCTCTTTCTGCAACGGGGCCTAGGACTGATTGATTAAATTGGTTAAGTGCTAACGAGACTATTTTGCCAAACACGTCCACGTAATAAATGATTAATACTCAGTAGATAGTACTCCGCGCAAATGTTGAGAAACTAACCAGCTGTTCAAACATCAGATCGAAGGACGCGATGGCATGATACTTATAATAATTTTAATAAATGTTCACTCTTTTGTACACATATAATTATCATTTATAATTATGTACTGAAACTACGTTTGAAAAATATATACGAAAATCTGTCGAATTCCTTATACTCGATGTAATAATGACCCTAGAAAATTCAATCCCATATATTAGAGACTAAAATACTTGAATCGAAATGTGATAGCTAGGTGACCAGCCAAAGTCAATCTATAAGCTGTCTGAAGTTTATTGTCATTTTTATGCATTGACCTGCTCAGGATTAGAGCCTTGAGTGACCAGCGGCGACCGATTTGATGCCTTGGTCGCTCAAGCGCTTGTGGTCGCTATACACAGATTTATATGTACGTCGGGACCCAAATAGGGTGGTCGCTGGTCGCGTTAGGCAGGTGGTCGCATTACGCAGGTCGCTTAACACATGATTTTTCAGGACCAGAGAGCGGTCGTTATGAGCAGGTGGTCTTTATAGACAGGTGGTCGCATTAGCAGGTTTGACTGTATATGCAATCCACGAAAGCTCACGTAAATTGCCGCTTGCGTTAAAAACAAAAATATAAATTGTCGTTGAGAAGAGACTAATTCTCGGTTTAAATTTTAAAATGCTTCGGCCCTGGCAAGGATGGTATTACGTATGAGATATACCAACACTTACCAGCAAAGGCCAAGCATGTGATATTACATTTATATAATCTAATATTGAAGACTGGAAATATTCCTATCCAATGTAAACATTTTAATTCCAGTTTTAAAACATGAAAAGAATCCACAAGAAGTATCATCTTATCGACCAATTATAGCGCTTGTCGTGCTTTTTTTTAGAATATTGGAAGGCCTGGTAAAAGAGAGGTTGAATTATTATATTGAGAAACACTCTCTATATTCCTCCATTCAGAGTGGCTTTCGTAAAGGTTGAAGTACAATTGATAATATTGTTCATCTAGAAAATGAAAGTGAAAACAATGGCAGTTTTCAAAGACTTACAAAAGGCCTATGATACGATATGGATAAAGGGACTCACTGTTAAGGTAAATAAGCTGGGGCTCATAGGCAATGTTTTGAAGTTTTTAATAAATCATTTGATTCAAAGATCTTTCCAAGTTCAAATTGGGAAAGAACATTGTAATAATGTACTCAATTAATGGCCTTCCCAAGAAAAGCATTTAAGTCATTTATTGTTTAATAATTATAATGCTTAGTGATATTCCACAATCGCCTGATATACAGCATTTAATACATGCAGACGATTAAGTAATCTGGAAATCGGGGAATGATATAAGAACAAATATGAAAAAAATGCTAGATTATATAAATTAATTATATGATTGGTAATTTTCATGAGGGTTGCATATATCTCAAAATAAAACAGTACCTATACTGTGTTCAATTGTGGGAAAGATGAAGGCCTAAAATGATATTTGAAAGGAAAATTATTAATTCCTCATATTTGATAAAAGATTAACATGGAGGCCACACCTGGAGGATGTGGTCAAACGGTGTAAAACAAACATAAACGTAATTAAAAGTTTAGCCCATGCAAAATGGTGCGGAGACTCTAAGGAATTATTGATGGTTTACAAATCATTAATACTATGTTATTGATTATGCTTGCGAAGCATATGACTCCGCTGCAACAAGTGTAAAAAATAAAGTTAACTCTGTACAATATCAATCTTTATTGGTGTGTGCAGGAGCTCAAAAAGGAACTTCCCTAAGAACACTGCAGGTTGAGTTATACAGGGTGGCCCAGAAATAACGGAACGGGGCACTTCCCAAAATAAAGTAACAAAATGAAAATGTCCATCGGATAGGATGTCCTTTCCAATGAAGAACGATACCAAGAAAACTTATTTTGGACGTGTAGTTTTTGTTTTAGGGCGCTTTGAGTGAGACCATGTCAGGTTCCTATTTTTGTCAATTTTTACCAAGTCAGTGCCTGATAAATGAGACTTATTGCCCTACATACCATTGTACAGGCGAGTATTCAGCGCGCCATTGTTAGTGTGCATTCAGCTGTGTGCCGAGCGGTGCCGAGAGAATGGACATAATAATTGGTAAATAGTATGGCGGGCAGTAAGTCTCATTTATCAGACACTGACTTGGTAAAAATTGACAAAAATAAGAACCTGACATGGTCTCACTCAAAGCGCCCTAAAACAAAAACTACACGTCCAAAATTAGTTTTCTTGGTATCGTTGTTCATTGGAAAGGACACCCTATCCGATGGACATTTTCACTTTGTTACTTTATTTTTGGAAGTGCCCCGTTCCGTTATTTCTGGGCCACCCTGTATAGGGGAGATGCCCCTTGACCTGCGGCGAGAAATGATGGAGTTTGGAACATCCTCTTAAGAAAGATATAAAAGATTGTTGGCAATTTCATTTTTATGTAGTATCACGAGCATCATTTGGGGAAAGAACGTTGAAATTGGAACAAAACATTTAAATATGAAATGGAAGTAATAAGCCCTTTGGAGATGCATTTCTGGCAATTTGTTTTACCCTCTGTATCAATGGAATGACAGAGTTAATAAGTAAAAATGATAATCGATTGCATTAAAAACAAGCAACGTTAGAAATAATATACACATAATGGAGCAATCACTTGTCTATTTTAACGGACGGATCAAAATCCCCAGAATCAGGTAGAGCAACTGCCGCCTTTTATATTTCTTATTATGATTACTCACAGTCAAAGAGAATACAAGATAATAGAGCAGAAATGTATGTCATTGCACTTGCTCTTGAATGGTTATGTCAACTCCCCAGCCTTTACACAGGAGTCGTGGTATGTAGTGACTCTTTAAGTTCATTACAGTCCACACAAAATGGAATAATGAAAGAAGTTACATTTTTATATGAAATATTGGTATTATGCACTCACTTGAATGTACATGGAATCGTGGTAAATTTTGAGTGGATACCGAGTCATTGTGGAATTAAAGACATTGAAATGGTTGATAGAGAAGCAAAAATGGCTTGAAGAAAAAAAAGGAGATTTTTAATCAATTAAGTTGAACTGAAAAAAAATGGCATGATAAAACAAAAGTATAATGTTAAATGGCAACGAAGATGGGAGGACACCGTCCGAATCTCCCTTGAAACATATTCAAAATAATATAACTCAGACGTACCGTTGCAATTTGAATAATAGTAAATTTGAATCGATATTGCATCGTTTACGGATGGGAAATATTGGTTTAAATGTTAATTTAGTATAGGTTTTCCCATCCATTTTCAAACAATCGTCATTCAATTTCGATAATTGTTAACTTCAATTTCGTCCGGAAAGTCTTTCGCCGATCGTATGTAATGTTTGTCAGATATAGGTACTGTATTTACCAAGTCTGATATGATAGATGTGGTTCTGTTATAAATATGAGATTACTATGCAAAGAAATAAGGCACGACATGCGGAAGAAATAATTTAAGATATTTTGTTTATTAACATGAAACCATCATTGGTTTGAAATTAACACATACTATAATATATAAATCAATATGAAAGCACATACTTGGCAATCGTTTTACAAGCTGAATCAAACAAAACAAAAGTAATTGGATCCAATTAAAGAACTAAACAAAACATAATTTACCTGGTGCCATTAATCACAAAATAATAATAATCAGGGGTAGTTGAGTTACATTATTATTTCTGTTATGCCTTATGGGGATAAATTACTGGGTGAATAGCACCTTAAGAGTTCTGGAGAGGTTGCAGACCCAGTCTGCGTAGAAAAAACATGGAGGTACGGGCGTCGGCTGTAGTAGCTCTCGCGAGAGTTAATTGCGTCGAAGTTGCAGACCCAGTCTGAAATGATGTGAAGCGCGCGGTGGTTGAACTCCCCATGACGGGCGTCGTGGAGGACGATCGACTGCACCGCGATACTGTGGACATCTAGGCCCGTAGTCGAGATGACTGGAGTTGCGGAATCGTGCCGGAGCCGGATGGAAGCCGGTATGACGGTCGGATCATCGGAGCGCGGGTCGGATGAACGCCGGATTGGAGATCTCCGTTGTAGCTTGGCGTGACATAGCCCGGAGTTAGAGATACTCGGTGGAGTTGAAGATGCTCGTTATAGCCGAAGTTAGAGATACTCGGTGGAGTTGAAGATGCTCGTTAGAGCCGAAGTTAGAGTTGACGATAGTCGTAGAGACCTCATTGAAGCTTGAAGTTAGACATTAGTAGAGCCCAGCTGGTTCCTAATGGGGGAAGGTTAAAGCCAATAGTTCATAACATTTGCTTCCTCCGTTTACAATTAAACAGCAGCTATCACATACTGATTATAAAACTGATTATGACAATGAATATATGTATTGTATAGCCATAATCATAAACATGAAACACATGTATAAAATTTAACACATCATATAATGCAAAAGTAATTTGTGAAGTCATCTAATCTTCACATATATTACATACAAAAGGCGTAATTTCTACAATCATTATATCCAAATGCCTCGCATAATAAATTAGGAAATATGCAATATGTCCATGCTATTTCATTGCATTAGACTTTTTTTGTATATCAAGGAGTTATATATATTGAATCAAAAAGCCTCACATAAATACGGAGAATTTAATTCATTCATGCTATTTAGTTGCATATTTTCTTAACATAAAATAAATCAGGCTTTCAAAGCATCAATGAAATACAAATACACTTTAAAGTTAATGTGCTTTAAAGTTTTGACATTATAAACTAATAACCGTATGCATAAATATTAACTCATCTCAAATATATATAGAATTGTCAAATCATATAATTAAGATGGTACAGTATTGAGTGTATGAGCTATATATAAATATAACATACATGTACATGTATTACTAAACTTCTACACAATGAAATCATTCAACAAAACTTACAGATTTTTGGTGACAGATGCCGATGAAGAGGTATGGTGACGGCAAGGTGGAGGAGGCTTTACCCAGCATCATGGTGGTTGGATTGCTGGGTGCTTACCGGCATAAAATTAACTAATACTCTAGCCCAACATCAGGCTGGTATCTGGTGTATCACCTGCTCAAATTCACGACCTTCCATACTCAGTGACTGATGCTATCTGTGTCACTTGACTATTCTCTTACATCCACTATAGCTTACAGTACCCAAATCCAACGCACATGAACAAAAGGATGTTCCCGCCAAAATCATACTAAATGCAACTTACTGGAGGTGACCCAATCACACAAAACTAGTCGATACCAGTTCCCCTCTTATTTACTACCCTGGATAGGTACTACGCATTACATACCAAAACTATTCAACCATCCCTTTGAATGAACAACTTTCACGATTGTCCTATCTAAACTTCTCACGTGTACAATAAACATTCAGCTTCTGTACACACTATCTCTATACAATTCTCACTTTGCATGAACACACTCCCTATTATTCCACCAGGGGTATCACTAATTCTATCTTAAGCTCAATCATACATCAATAACCCTTAACAGTGAGCTTGGGTGCACACTAAACATATACAAATCCGGGGCCTTATAGCCTAAAACCCATGCTCACATATTAAATAAAAAGGAAGCATTCACACATGACTGAATTTATGGTCAAGTGTGGATGCCCAAATTTCTTAAAACGAAGTCACTCTGTGACAATGTTCGATTTCGTCATTCATCACACAAGTTCGTTCTTTCGCAACCAAGTTCGTCAATGACCCGATCGTTTTAGTCAAAGCTCATTCAATTTCGTCCGATCACTCCTGCCGGTGTACAATGTGATGATCAATTTCGTCATTGTGCATTCAATTTCGTTATTTCCCATTCAAATTCGTCAAACAATATTGAAAGCTGTATTTGATACTTTGTTTCATCATCTCTCCATTATTATCCTTTGTTTATTTGAACCCAGATTCTATCTTTGTTTTGTGTCCCGGAAATTCATACAATTTTAGTATATCGTCTATTGAAAATTGTTTGTATTTTATATATCATTAATTTGATATTGTAATGTGTCTCCCAACACAGACCTATTGTATGGATCAATCAATCAGACTTTTGGTCAATTATCGTTTTGTGAATTGCAATATCGAAATTAATTGTTTGTGATTAGTTTATCGTTTTATAAACAATTATTATTGAAGTAATTTCTTTTGAAATGAATTGTATGAGCTTCCATAGGAAAATACATATGAACCAGAGCAACCAGACTATACATGACGAATTTGAACGACTAAGTCTTGAAATCGAATGACAAATGACGAATTTGAACTTCACATCGTGCGTCTTATAACCAGTCGAGACGAATTCCATTGCAAAATGACGAATTAGAATAAGCCAATTTGGAATTAGAATGACCATTGATCAATTAGAATGGTAAATGACTAAATCGAATGTAGCAATTGCAGTTTCCTAACTTTTCGGGACGAAATTGAAGTAAGCATTGATTGAATTTGATTGACGATAGTTTGAAAATGGATGGGAAAACCTATAGTAATAAATAAGCATGAAACTGGATTATGCTCACATTGTGGATTGTTAGAAACTGTGGAACATTTTGTATGCTATTGCTGTGATTGAGCGAGCAATGATTACGAGTCAATGTGGAATGGTGATATCGTAATTCTGTTGAAGTCTGAAGTTTAAGCTCACTACATATCATTGATAGATTATGTAATTAGGACAAAGAGATTTTGATTAATTGGTTAATAATAATGTTGTTATAAAAGTGAGATATGATATATGTATTCAATTCTGCGCATGCACCAAAAGCACAATTTGTTTGCTTGACTCTTGTATATATGGAAAAGAAATTAATTAAATATTTTGTTATAAACCCCTCAAAAAAAGTTCGGAAACACAAGTTTGATCGATCATATCTCTCACATTTTTGAATTAGCATATTCGAAATTGGTATCACAATAAAGCCTCATTATACATTTTATATACCTTTCAAACGGTGCATTATGTGTAGTGATTATGCAATTGGGGTGACTGCACTAGCCCAGAGAATAGGGGGAGGCAGGAAGTGAAATGTCGCAAAATGGCTCAATGCATTTAATTTACGAGTGCATGACTGGGCTGACCAGTTTTTTAAAAGTTCACTTTCTATTGAATACTGCCACCCTTTCCATTCATCAAAATCATTGGAATTTGATACCATTTTAATGGAAATGATCTTTACATTACGATGGCATATTAATCGTAAGGATTATGCAAATGGGGTATGTGCAGCGAACCGGAATATGGAGATGGGTCGAGTGTGAAATCAAACAAAAAGATATGGAGTTGACTCAAAATCAGAGCGTTGCATTTTTTACGAGCTTTTGGGAGGATTTTTTAGCATTTCAAATAAAATATTTATGATTCAACTTGATATCAACGGAAAGCCCAACAACTCTTCTGTATTAAAATGTAAAATTTATAATGATTTTAGTAAAGGGCGGCTGCAGGGAGATGAATGTGGGGGAGCCTCAAAAGTCACCCATTTCAAAACGCTCTGATTTCAAGGCACAACTGAGTCACTATTCATGCGTTTTCAATTGAATTCTTCTCATTCATGGCCAACTCATTCAAGTCGCATTACATCCTCCACACAATGGTAAAAGACACCGACAACAAATCAGAGCGTTTTGAAATGGGTCACTTTTGAGGCTCCCCCACATTCATCTCCCTGCAGCCGCCCTTTAATAAAATCATTATAAATGTCACATTTTCACACAGAAGAGTTGTTGGGCTATCCGTCGATATCAATTTGAATCATGAATATTTCATATGAAATGCTAAACAATCCTCCCAAAAGCTCGAAAAAAATGCAACGCTCTGATTTTTTGTCAACTCCATATTTTTTGTCTGACTTCACACTCGACCCATCTCCATATTCCGGTTTGCTGCGCACAACCCATTTGCCTAATCATTACGATCAATATGCCATCGTAATGAAGAGATCATTTCCATTAAGATGGTATCAAATTCCAATGATTTTGATGAATGGAAAGGGTGGCAGTATTCAATAAAAAGTGAACTTTAAAAAAAACTGGTCAGCACAGTCATGCACTCGTAAATTAAATGCATTGAGCCATTTTGCGACATTTCACTTCCTGCCTCCCCCTATTCTCTAGGCTACTGCAATCGCCCCAATTGCATAATCACTTCACATAATGCACCGTATGAAAGGTATATAATGAGGCTTTATTGTGACACCAATTTCGAATATGCTAATTTAACAATATGATCGATATGATCGATCAAACTTGAAATTCCGAACTTTTTTTGAGGGGGTTATATATGTTTGTATTTCGGTTATGATAAAACAAACAATTAATATGGCATTGACCTGCCTTGTCTGTGTATCGGAGGGGCCTACGCTAGTATACTACATGTACATACTGTCTAGCTGAGAAGTCTGCTCGATGCACGGAGCCGGGTTGGCCAGAAGATACCCTAGAAAGCGGGCAAGGATAAGAGATTGATCCCCCATATTTATATTCTCAATAAATTTATTTTGTTATTTGTATTGTTGCTTTTGATAATAGAGGTTAAAAAAATGAAATGTGTATATAGAAAAATATAATATTGTACATGTATATATTTAAAGGGATAGTTGAGTATTGTTAAAACTTAACTTCAGTAACCAAAACCTGCACCATTACGGTACAAACTTATAGTTATATGCTCGAAAAGTATACACAATTAGCAAAACGACTAAGTAAAACCCCGACTTATCATTTAAAAAAGCCGTTAAAACTCAAGAGTGCGCTCTCTAAAAAAGAATATTGGTTTCAGCCATTTTTCATACACAATTGTGCATTTAATGTTTTGTTAAAATAATGATTCAATAGAGATATCATTAACAACTTTAAAAAAAACCTATTCAGATATTTTTCAAAGTTGTGTTTAAGCATTTTTTTAAAATTTTAAGTCACAATGTCCCCTGGCGGAGAAACTTTTGAATGAAAATATGTTTATGGATATTTCAGCCGTTTCTAAAGTTTATTCTGTCATTAAAATTGTATGTTTTTTTTCAAATTTGACAGTCAGTGTTTCATTATCTCACAAAAGATATTTTGTGAAGTGCTCTCTATACCAAAACTCAACTATCCCTTTAATGTGCTATAGTTTGTTGATATGAGATATGAAGCTTTAGAACCAAACGACTCAAACATAAACGCGTATTATGGCATGGGAACATAACGATTAAATGATCTCGCTATGATTATGCTTATGTTGTACATTTATTTTAATTTAAGAAGTGCTTGGATATAGCATAGGTACCAAGCTAACATGACTAAATTAACCACCAATTTTCAAAATGTACTTTACATTAATAAATGTATTATTTGTTGTGTACAATTTTGTGTGTGATACTATAATACTGCCGTTTCTAAGTTTCTACAGTTCTAGACATTTACATAAAACTCCTAGAAATTAAAGGCATGGTTTAGTTTCGGTATAGAGAGCGCCACACAAACAATTATTCGTGTGAGATACCGCAAATATGAGTGTCAAATTCGAAAGAGCATATAATTTTAATGACAGGATAAACTTTATTTGATCAAAATCAGAAATGGCTGAAATATCCAAAAACATTTTTAAACTCGGAGAGACAAGATTCAGTAAATCGGCATGGATAACTGGTGACACAAAGGTTGAATAACGCCTTTAAAAAAAATTAATATGTTGGAAACAAATATCATCTCAATTACCATGACAGTAAACTATTCTGACTTTAGCATGCACCTCAGTCTATGACAAAAATTCTTGTTATGCTATATGCATTGTCACAGAACGCATTTGCTAGTTTTACTAACAAGTGTTTTGTAGTAGCATTTATGACACATTTTGCTACATTTAATGTTTACCAGCAGGGTTCCGATTATAAACTAATTCGTAGGGGTGCTGTTGTCACATTTGTCTGTATCGGTTAATTTGAGATGATTTGTATTTTGTTATTAATGTTGAAATAATTATGTACATGAAACTGTAAATGGCAAATATACATGTCCCACTATTTGTTTCATATATTTTACTTTCGAATTAAAAACATGTTGTATTTGTGTCGTAAAATAGTATTGTTGTTTGTAAAAGGG
>JBAMJV010014174.1:0-22500 GCA_037951105.1 Echinarachnius parma
TCTACAACATGGGGGGGGGGGGGGGGGGGGTGCATGGTCAATATGCCCCCTTAAGATCTTTGTCTCATCGCCGCGAAAATGTGCACAGATGTCAAGTAAGGTGCATTTAGAAGTAATCAGAAAAATCACAGGGGGAGGGGGGGGGGGGGGGCATAATGGGCAAAGGCCTCTAGGCTTCTTAGAATTAAGTCCATAATTTAGCATTTTTAAAAGTTAATCTTAATGAAAACACCTATATGGAATTATTCCACCTGTTTTTCTGGAATTCAAGAAATAACTACAACTTCTTTTTTTAAATTTTGACTTCAAGGAAACTGACAAAATGAAGATCAAATTCCTTTTAAAGAGTTTATATCAATGCAAAGTTTGACTTTTTTTTTTTTGACGTTTGACTACTCTGTCTCTCATATATTGTGGGAGAGCATAGTTTGAGGAAGTCCTATCTAGGATATAAGTGTATAGTCCCACAATAGTGCATTATAAACGCTCAATGAGAATCATCGATCCCAAATGAGAAGTTCAAAGTAAAAATTACCGACCTGTGCTACCGAGTGGCCCATGTATATTGTGCGGCTGGTTTCTAGCCGGCTTGCTTCAACACAGTAAGAACACCTTAAAGTTCCAACTTGGTATGGGGGTGCAGAGAATGACGTCGTGAAATTAGATAATTCAAATGAGGTGCATTTTTCTGACAAGGTTCAAGGTTATTATTTTTATCATCATGTCTGGATCATTGCTAAAAATATGTATCCCTTTGAATATCTTGAAATGAGAAGAATTCTTTGCACACTTGGCAATGATCAAAGAACTGGATCTAATGGTGTAGTATTCTTGCCGTCATACTCAGAAATTGAATTGCATACTGGAATTTTAAATGTCCTTTTCGCATTTGCGACGTTCTCCCAGAAATCATGATCATCTGTAGAAATCGTGTGCAAAGAGGACAATTGAAGATGATCATCCAGGTTATAGCCTGTAGTGTAGTACGATGCAGAGCAGAAGTTTTGTCTCCCAAAATGTATTTGAATGGTCTTTTCATTAAGAACTCACATAATGTGCTTCACTTCTCGATCAGTACTATGCTGAAGAACCTTCCGTGCAGGTATGGATGAACATGTCCCATGTAACTGTAATTTCTTCACGCCCTGTCTGGAAATTCCTTTCTTTGCTCAACTGGTGTAAACAGATTTGCATATCTGAGGAAATGTTGCAATGTAAAGTTGCTCGCTGGTTCCGTCATCAACAGACTGCAATGTCGTGTCAGATTCTGTATTCCACCAAGCCTGTGGAGGAGTATGGAATTGCAGCGCCCAGCGGTGTTAGCCTGTACAACTATTGTGTTACACGATGGGATGGGCATATCTGCAAAAAGAAATAAATAGATTTCTGTTTCAGTCCAGATTGAGCTCTATTGGATTACAAATTATAAGATAGTACAATAGATTATCATGGAAAGACGTTTATTGAGGATGACAAACCTCAACCTTGGCCATACAAACCAATCAATTTTGAAAAGAGGTTGAGGTGGGGTCCAATGCAGGAATTATTATTTATTTTTTTTTACGGGGTTACTTTTTCAATCTGATATCTTATCACAAGATATTTAATATAACACCATGGTAATTTTAGGGGCTACCTACTAATTTTGGGGGCTATTAAAAGATTAGGCGGCAATATCCTGGGGGGGGGGGGGGGCACTTGTTCATATTATATCTACGTACAGAATCGCATTGCGTCAGTGCCTTTTTTTGGCGCGGCTACTACACTAATGCAGTGTACATTGATTACGCCCTCACATAGCGCCATACCTGTTCTTCTGTCATGTGTAAAATACTCTGCATGTTACACATGACAAACTACATGGTACTATTGTTCTATTTAATATCGGTAGCGTCGGTCGTAACCATTAATAACCCCGTCAAAGTGAATGCACAAACACCCCTTGTACACTGCATGCCACACCAAGCGAAAAAAATATGCACTTGCGCATGCGATTCTGTACGTAGATATGATATGCACGAACAGTATATAGGCGAGGACGTTACTGCAACATACATGCAGTTAGAGCGCAGCATAAATTTCTATTGCATAAAACACACTTGGGCAATTCCACGGTAACTGACGTTACAATACAAATTCAATGTAGGACAGTAGGATATGTACAAATTTGTTTTCATTGACATTGTACTTTATATTGTAGTTAAGTAAATAAAGATACATGTACCTACCGGCTGCCGGTTATAATTTGAGTATTTGAATGATACAGGTAAGGTATTACAGGTCACTTACAGCACTACCTGCCGGTTATAATTTGAGTATTTGAATGATACAGGTAAGCCTCATAAGGTATTACTACAGAATAACAGCGAGAAAAATGTGACGTTAACTGACATCGCACCGTTTCTGAATAGACCCTAAAAGGCCTAAATGGCGTATCGCACTATTTCTGTATGGACCCTGATGCCATGGCGTACCATTTTTTTTAATGAACCCTAATGGCGTATTGCACTTCTGAAATGGACAATAAATGGCGTATCGCACCTTTCCTGAAATTCATCATATTATTTTCAAATTGACCCTATTTCTCTCGGTGTCTCGCACTCACACTGCAAAAACAAAATGCTTCTACAAGAATCCCAGCACTTTATCCCCCACAGTGCAACCCGTATACAATAACTCGGTATACTATACTCGACTGCAGCCACGCACACTAACAAATCTATCTATATCAACGACTCGCTGCCAACTCGCTGGCGACCTTCAGAAGAGCATTTCCCGCCCTCGGCAATTAGGCCGAGGTCACAAACTATATGTTTATTGTTCTGTTTTGTGTTGTCTTGTTTATTCGTTCCTCGGCATTATATCCGGACTTTTGGATCCTGCTGAGTATCGACGTAGAAGTAGAAGTAGAAGTACGAAAACTACCACGGCTCATATGCCAGAACCCTCGGGGAAGAAATCGCCGCCGATCACACACCGAATGAGTAGCCTACGGGGGTAAGCACGCAAAATAAACTACAGCATACACACAAAAATCGTATAAAATCACTTACCCATGATTATTGTAAAATGCAATCACCACCGTCACTTCTGGAATGGCCGTCTCTTATCATATTTCACCAGTATATCACCAAATAATGATATTTGTACGTGAAGCTCGAACATTTCTGAACACAACTGCACGATCCCACTCGACCCGAATTTTACACCGAGCCGAGATACACATGCTGTAATTATGTTTTTGTTTTTGTTTTACTGATAGTATAGCAATGTGTATCTCGGCCCGATGTCAAATCCACAGAAATTTACCCACATTGTTTACGATTTTAAAACATTTATCTACATTTACGCTACAAATTTGTTTCCGCTTTCAAGACTAATAACTTGCCTAGTACATAAATATTATTTGTTTTTTTTCCACACAACTATTACAGCGAGAAATTACACCGAACGGCAAACGAATTCCTCGCGGTGATTATCGGCAATGCCAAAAAAACATGTCAGCGAGCAGTGGGGAAATTTACCCACGTTGTTTACGATTTAAAAAACATTGATTGAAATCTCAACTACGCATTTGTATTTAGTTTCTAAGCAATTAATTTTTCTGGCGGAAAACTATTTTTTATTTTTGACGTGAAATTTCTGGCGCACGAAAAAGCAGCGAACGACGAACGACGGCATCGGTGCCGACTGGAATTCGCTCCTCCGCAACAGGACCAAAACCCTTCTCCAACTTATATATTAAGATAATGAGCATCGGGTTTCACAAAAATATGAACAAAGGTATATCTGTGGGAGAACTTCGTTTATGATATGAAATGTGTAGGGGACACGACGGGTTATTTGTCATACAGCAATTGGAGCCGCGGGGGGGGGGGGGGGACGGGGGACGGGGGAGGGGGGAGGGGGAGGGGGGAGGGAGAGCGGCGAAGCTACTTTATTAGCAAGAACACATACATAGTGCATTGTATCTATTTTAATACAAGCGGAACAAATTATGGATCATATGAAATATGGGGGATAACTGAATAACTTTGCGTGGATACTAAATCATCATGATTTTGTTATACATTGGCCGGATGTATCGTTGGACGGGCCCCGACGGGTTGTGGGGCGGGATTGAGTCGCCCAAGTCTATTTTGTCTTACTATTTAAATGATGACTGTGGGATATTTAGTAAAGTTTTAAAGTGGTGTATGTCATCATCGTCTTTCTCTTACAAAAACCCGCGGATTTCCGCGGGTACAGCTAGTTAAATATTATTTTTCAAAATTTCGTTTGTATGTTAGGAATTAAAGGGATAGTTGAGTTTGGTAGAGAGAGCGCTACAAAATTTTGTTTGTGATAATGAAAAACTGAGTGTAAATTCGACAGAGCATACAATTTTAATGACAGCATGAACTTTATTTGATCAAAATCGGTTCAGAAATGCCTGAAATATCCATAAACATAACCATTTGTAATAATGTGGGGCCCCACAATTATTAGATAATTTTGAACCAGCCGTTACAACAATTTTTAAATGCTTTCTCTTTTCAAAAATTTGCAAAAGAGGTTTTTAAATAGTTGTTGATTATCTCTCTATCTAATCACTATTTCAACAAAACATCAAATTCACAATATTTAATTTTAAATGGTTGAAACCGATGAGTGTTTAGATAGCGCCCTCTTTAGTTTGAACAGCTCTTTTTGAATGATAACAGGCTTTTTACTTAGTCATTTGTAATTTTGTATTCCTTTCTAGTTATAACTATTAGTTTGTAATGTAATGGTGCAGGTTTTTGTTACTAAAATTCAGTTTGACCAAAACTGTACTCTCTTTACCAGAACTCAACTATCCCTTTAATCTATTAGACGTAAATATGTTTATGGTTTGTATATTCATGCATGATTGATAAAACCAATCTACCTCACAAATGTATTGATTACTTTTCATTTCTTGCTCATCCGTAGGCCTGTATATATGAAATATGGAATAAGGAGGAATATAAACATAAGCGTTATGAAAATTTAAAGAAAGGATGGAAAACAATATCATATTTAGAGCCACATTTTGGGAATAAATTACCAATGAATTTACGGGAAAATATTAGACAGAAACGATTTTGCCAATCACTAAAACAGCGATCGAATACGGATAGGTTATAGTTTTGGAACTCCACCATGCTCGAAATATGGGGCTGCATGCACGGGCGGCGAACTGTGTTTATCCACAACCTAATAACACAGGAATTACAGAACAAACCATCACAATTTCATTCGACAAGATTATTTTAGAATTCAATAATATTTTGTCTTTCACTCAGGCTGCCAATCTGCTGGTCCTATTTATAGCTAGCGAAAAAGTTCGCTAGGAATATGAAACACATATACATACGTATGCAAGTGTGTACACATCTATTTTAATTAATTGGAAATTTATTTTCAAATCCTTATCGTTTTTATACTGTACTTGTCATGAAATGCACTTTCTTTTTAACAAATTCAGAATTATGACATCTTGATAATACCGTCTTAAATGCAAGCGAGAGTGGGGAGAGAAATTGTGCAAAGTCGTTGGTAATGAAACAAGAAGTGTATCAACAAGCTAATATGATAATGGGGTCCTGAAATAGTGCCAAGATAACACAGAAGCAAGCAGAATTAAAGCATTAACGGTGAGACTGAACACGGAGGAACGTTCGATGATGCTTACGTCATTTACTAATTTCATAATCCTTCATGTTTGGTACAGTCATGTTTGAGATGTTTCTCGAATCCATCCGCGTTTAAAGGATAGTATAGCTTTGGTCAAACCAAAACTAATAGTTATAATTCCACCATCCTCGAAACGTATAAAAAAAACTTACAAACAACTAAGTAAAAAGCCTGTTATCATTCAAAAAGAGCCATTAAACACAAAAATGTTGACAAAATTGTGCATGAGATGTTTTATTAAAATAATGATTAGAGCGATTATTAACAACTATTAAAACAACCCTGAAAAGTATAAGTATAAGAACCGATTTTGATGAAATAATATTGATTATCTCAACGAAATTGTGTGCTCTTTCAAATTGTACACTCAGCTTTTCATTACGTCACAAACAAATTATTTCTTGAAGCGTCCTCTATACCAAAACTGAACTTATATCTACGGTATATACTGCATCTATAATTATGTATATAGTTGCTGATAATTATTGTGAGAAAATGTTATAGAAATAATGATAATTAATGCAATAACACCAAATATTTAATTCGTAGTCCCTATAACATTAGTCATCTAAACACAAATATGCCTACCTGACGGGCGAAAAGTGACGTATTGAAATCATTTCTTTGTTATAATTATGTTGTGTTGTGATTTTCTGATTTGTTTTCTGATTTGTTATAGCAATTCATGCATTATATACTTGAACATGACTTGTATTGCTATCTGCTTATGTTACATCAGAATTGTTGTTTGTTTTTTTCCCCTTTTTTTCTTATATTTTATATTTGTTCTATTCGATTTCGTTTTGTATAATCTATAATCGTACAACGCCTGTTCGACGCATCGATATATTTTTTATATCGATGGTTCGACGTAATCCATTCATTCTTCTGTATCCACAAGTGTAGAGGGCGACATTGCGATTTATATCCTGGAAAGTTTGAGTCACATAGTCAAGATATTATTGGTATTCAAACGTTATAAATAAATGTGTCATCCACTGCAATGACAAATGGAAAAAAGGGCTATACTCATAAATAATGAACTTCATTACAATTATAACAATTTATACAACATGGGGGGCGGAACAGGGGTGGCAGGGGTGGCAATAATTTAGTGTAGTGCGCTCGTAAATTGGGGGAACGTATTACGCTATAGTGGGGCAGATAAGTGTTAAACATCAAGGAAATTGTGCAAATAGTCATACAAGCAAGCAAATTGGCATGTACATACCTTTAGTTCACTTTTTCAGAAAAAAATTGTGGCCACGCAAAATTCCAACATGGCGGCCATTTTCCAAGATGGCCGCCAAAAAGCTACTTTTTGTCATAAAAAGAGAAATAATCAGTAGATTTCAAGGATCTTGGAGTCGATTCCAATTATATATGGAATGCAGAAACCTCATGTGCTACTTGTAGTAACTATCCAGTGGTGTATCTACATGGGTCCATTTTTCACAAAAATCCTTAGACATGGGTACCTATTTACAGCAAAAGGACCCTTGGATGTGGGTATGGGTTCGGAGGTCTCGGCTGCACACTTTGTTTGAGAAAATTAATTTTTTATGATGAAAACGTAACGCTATGGCAACCATTTACCACTCACATTGTGTGTAAGAAAATTGCGCATCCATTACCGTTTGAATGATCAAAATCGGTGAAAATTGAAATACTTTTTGAGATATATGAAAAAATGCTAGGGGGGTACTTACTTGTTGTGAGTAGTGTATAGGCGCTCCACAAAAGACAACAGCTCATTTCTATCCGAAGTTTCACTGGAATTTGCCGAAAGCATGCAAGAACGCCAAGGGGCAAGCGGGGTACAGAGGCAAGGCATCCGCCACCAGGATCTCCCCCAAACAGGTATAAACGACTAAGAAAAGCATGTTATCATTTTTTGTTAAAAGAGCCGTTAAAACACATGAGGGTGCTCTCTAAAAACGCAATGGTTTCAACCATTTTTCATACAAAATTGTGCATGACTTGTCAAAATAATGATTTTATATAATAATCAACGAATACACCAGTCCTGGGGCCCCAGGTTTATGCCGATTGGATATTTGTATTGCTTTTTCAGCTGTTTCTGAACCGATTTCGATCAAATAAAGTGTATTCTGTCATGAAAATTGTATGCTCTTTCAAATTTGACACTCAGTTTGTCATTACCTCACAAAAAAAAAAAAACATTTCTTGAAGCGACCCCTATACCCTTGTGTAAATAGTGTGAATAATTGATAAACAGAATCCTATTAATTTATTTACTTTTGTCCTTTAAAATTTTCTGCAACAGTATGACGGTCTTTTGCTTGGCCGTTTTGGCGGTGGCGTATTGTGATCGGACTGATGGAGGGGGGGGGGGGGGGGGGGGGCACGCACAATTATTGGGGATACACCCGTTATGTGATTCTAAAGTTTTCTTACAAAATGTCCCCGTATGTGTTTCCCTCCCGCCCCCCCCCCCCCCCCCCCCCCCCCCCCACCCCGACACAAAATTATATATGAAAGGTTTATTTTATTCATGCAAACTCATAGCCATACGGCTAAATTGCGTAGCATTTACAGTGTAAAAATACATAATACATCAAACAACATTATACTAAAATAATACAAGTTGAAAGTAAAATACATACTATGTCAGCAAGGAAAATTGTCACTATCGAAATTGCGCAGAGGAAAATAATACAAAAGACATGTATTTATGATGCATCCAGTATTACAACTATAATATATTTATATACAGTCATGCAAAAATATATCTCAAACAAATGAATGCATTTACTTGTATCAAAGTGTGTGTGGTAATGCAACTATAGACTAGGTATCCAATTAAGTTTTTTTAAATTATACAATGTATATATCATAGAAGTATGAATGGATCGATTGTAATACCCTTGTAATATTTCTTTCTATAGTGGTCTAAAAAAAAAAAAAAAAAAAAAAAAAAATTGTTGTTTGGCATGGCACCTTGTCGCCTTTTTTCTTTTATTCTTTTTTTTGTCTTTCTTTGTTCGTTTTCTTTCATTACATTTTGTTTGATTAAATATTGATTAGACACAATTACCCCTGGGAACCAAATGTTTTTACAAGCATTGCTTCTTTTTGGTTCCCCCATATTTCACGTTATGTTAATTACAAACAAATTGTTGATTATGTAATATTTTATTGTATATTAGTCTACAATTTATTTATTTAATTGTATTTCGTTTATGAATGTATTGTTTGTTTGTATCATTACTTGTTCAACATTTATTTGTGAAATATGGAAATAAATTCAAATCAAATCATATCAAAAAGAGCGTGACGTAACTGGTCTACGATTTCAATTATACTATTTCAATTTGTGTAAATAGTGTGAATAATTGATAAACGGAATCCTATTAATTTATTTACTTTTGTCCTTTAACATTTTCTGCAACAGTATGACGGTCTTTTGCTTGGCCGTTTTGGCGGTGGCGTATTGTGATCGGACTGATTGGGGGGGGGGGGGGGGGGGGGCACGCACAATTATTGGGGGCACACCCGTTATGTGATTCTAAAGTTTTCTTACAAAATGTCCCCTTATGTGTTTCCCTCCTCGCCCCCCCCCCCCCCCCGACACAACATTATATATGAAAGGTTTATTTTATTCATGCAAACTCGTAGCCATCATCTAAATTGCGTAGCATTTACAGTGTAAAAATACATAATACATCAAACAACATTATACTAAAATAATACAAGTTGAAAGTAAAATACATACTTTGTCAGCAAGGAAAATTGTCACTATCGAAATTGCGCAAAGGAAAATAATACAAAAGAATGTAGCACGTTATGTCTTATCAAATTAATGAGTTGTAGTCATAAATTAACCCTAATAGGGCCGGGGGGGGGGGCCATAATGGCCCCCCCCCCCTCCGCGATTTTTGTTATTGCTCCAAAACACTGTAAGATGACGCGCCGCTGCTCCGTGACATTTTTCTTTCGGGTCTTGCGCACATTTTAAACCAAAAATTTCGAAAATCGGACATACCGTTACAAAGTCACGTGACCTTTTGTCTATGCATGTCAGCCCGAAAATCGCTCAATTTCGTGATTTGTGTACAAAACATATGGAAATATCAATTTTCGTAAAATGAGGTTTATCATTGGTTATTCAGTGTTGTTTACATTTATATGTTGTTTTGGGGGTTCAAAATACTTAAATTATAGTTAGAAATAAAATAAACAACAAAAACAATAAAATACATAAGTTAAAAAAAAAAGAAATACATAAGAAATTATCAAAACAATAGAAAACATAAGGAAGAACCTGGCTCTTCCTAATTTTGTTGTCGTATTATTATTCCACATGCTCTAAAGAATATATGTAGTGAAAACCAGAGTTTAATTATGAATAATATATGATTTATGGGTAAAAATATGAATTTCATGACTTATTTGCATAAATTACCATAAATATGCAAATTAATGAATTTTTCAAATTTTTAAAAAATTACCATTGTATTCTATACACTTCACTTATCATGCGTGCAAATTTTCACGGCGATCGGCCGCTCCGCGGCCGAGATCTTAGGGGGGGCCATAATGCCCCCCCGGCCCGGCCTGCTGAAGACCTCAAATAGCCCGGCCCTTTTAGGGTTAAGAGCAAGTAATCTTACAGCCCGCTTTATAATAGACATGTATTTATGATGCATCCAGTATTACAACTATAATATATTTATATACAGTCATGCAATAATATATATATCTCAAACAAATTAATGCATTTACTTGTATCAAAGTGTGTGTGAGTAATACAACTATAGACTAGGTATCCAATTAAGTATTTTTAAATTATACAATATACATATTATAAGCACTGCAAATAAAATTTCAAATGGCGGTATTGCAACTATATTATATTTATTTGTAGAAAGCCGCATCCAATTATTTTAATTATTTATAAAAGTATCCAATTAAAACAAAAAAAAGAAGGGATTATTACAGAGAGAAAACATTAAATAAAGTATATCGTGAAAAATATCATGAGTGACGCACTTTTTGGCGTTAAGTTTGACATAGTTTTCTCTACACCAGTTCTCGAGAGACAAAAGAGCGTGACGTAACTGGTCTACTATTTCAATTATACTATTTCAATTTGTGAAATAGTGTGCATAAATTGATACTCGGAATCATATTAATTTATTATACTCGGAATCATATTAATTTATTTTAATTTGTTTGCAACAGTATGATTGTTTGCAACAGTATGATTGTCTTTTGCTTGGCCGTTTTGGCGGTGGCGTACGTACGAGTCGAGTGTGATCGGACTGATGTGGGGGGGGGGGGGGGTGTGCACGCACAATTATTGGGGGCATACCTTGTATAATTCTTTGTTTTCTTACAAAATGTCCGCCAATGTCCCCTTATGTGTTTCCCTCCCCACCCCCCTCCCCCCCCCCCCCCCCCCCTCCGCTCTTCCCCAGGCCTGCCCCCTTTCTACGGTAGCACTTTTAGTGGGGGCTCTTAAGTCAATATTTGGGACGAAGTGTGCACTTCCGGAAAAAAGTGTGAATTTTGGCACACAGATAGTTTAGACCTTCCTCTTCAAGAAATTTGATGGAAGCAATTTTGCACGGCCCATTCTTGGCCGCCATCTTGAATTTCAAAATGGCCGCCATCTGGCACCTGTTTTCATCAATATCTCAGCAACTAAAACAGCTAGAGAGTTATTTTCAGTGGCTATACCCACCTAATGGGGTCCAACGAATCACCTGAATCGAATATCGAGACTTCAAATGGCAGCCATCTTGAATTTCAAAATGGCCGCCATCTGGCACCTGTTCTCATCAACATCTCAGTAACTAAAACAGCTAGTGAGTTATTTTCAGTGGCTATACCCACATAATGGGGGCCAACGAATCACCTGAATCACATATCAAGACTTCAAATGGCAGCCATCTTGAATTTCAAGATGGACGCCATGGGAAGCCTATATTTAAGTCCATCTCAGAAACTAAAGCAATTACGGAGTTCATTTCAACTGATATGCCTGTTGTCTGTATGTCTGTTTGTGTCAACTTGTAACCAATAGATGGTTGGAAGCATTTATGCACTTCCCATTTAATTATCTCCTTTATCTCAGAAACTAAAACAGCTAAAGCATTATTTTAGCGGCTATACCCACTTATGTGGGTCCAACGAATCACCTGAATCCACCTTTAAAGGCGTCAAATGGCAGCCATCTTGAATTTCAAGATGGCCACCATGGGGATTAGCATATTTAACTTTATATCAGAAACTAAAAACGGTTCAAAGTTATCTCCAGTTGCTATGCCTTTCTGCTGATGCCAACGACTTGTCTGTCTTTGAAAGAAACATGATGTTGAAAGCAAATAAGCAAGACCCATATTGGCCGCCATCGTGAATTTCAGTGTGGGTTTATCTAGTTGGCTTTGGACCATTTTAAGAGCCCAATTAGATTAGCCACAAGTGGAGAGTTTCAAGGGATTGATATGGATTGGTATGAACAAAGTATGGATCACTCCTAATGTTCACAAGGGTGACTGGAGGTGAAAATATTATATAAACCAACTGTGTGAATTTCTCCCTGATAAATCTTCCAAGCTACCATAATTAAGTGCCAACATGCCCTCGATAGGGAACGCTAAGTCCGGATAAATGGAGTTCAAGATCTGCTCGCTAAAAGTGTCACTGCAGTCAAAGTATTGGTTTGCGCAGCGTAGACATTCTTCCAGGAGTTGGACAATATAATTCAGACATGCTGGTCCTATATAAACTCTAGATAATTGTGTCCTCAAGTGTTGACTTGTGTATGGTAACCAAAGTAGGTAATGTACGTAAAGTCACGTCATAATGATAGAAGCTCTCGTCTTCCACGGTCCACTCTCGATAGCTTGTACGCTTTATCGAGAGTTGGCTACGTGGTGACATGTCTGTTACACAAGAGGAGATATAATAGGATAGGTCTGGACCAGTCTGTCTGTGAGCCAGGTTTCTAACCCCTGCAAGAACATGTACACATACAGGGTCCACATACATTGGCTACAATGGATCTTTTACCAACACATCCGTGAAGCAGCAATTATATTCCCTCTCACTCCCATCCTATGAAATTTGTAAATAAAACACTTGAAAAAATAGACATTGACAATGCACCGAAACCACAAGTTTGGTGGTATTGTTACATGGATGACACTCATCCCAAACTCAAGAAACAATTTGTGCAGGAGTACACTTTTAGTTCCCTAACGAAGGGAAGGATAAGTCGTTAGTGTTCCTTGACACTTTCACAAGTCATGATAGTGATCAAACTTGATTGTAGCCCGAACGTTAAGATTTATCGGAAAGCAACTCACTGTCCAATGTCTCATTTCACCTCTAATTACCTATTTTAACAAACATTAGGAGCGACTGTTACTTTGTTCCATTATTGTAATCACCAATCCCTTGGCTGTCCAGATGATAACATAATCTAGTCTCTCTTATTTGTGTTGCAACTATGTTTGGGCTTAAAGAGCTACATAAGGATCACCCCACTGAGAGGAACACGCAATGCTCAATATGACACTCATCCGACCTGATATTATAAGTCTCAGATGCAATCAACTGAATTTCAATTTAATCGGGCGTTAGGGTGTATCTAAAGCCGACAAGAACAAAACACCAAATCTTAGTACCGCCTAAAGACAACATCAAACATATTGCGGGGCGTAGTATATACATTGTAATTCCATGCAAAGGGTGGACTAATAGGGTGGACTTAGCCAAGTAAAAGAAACGTAGCGATCTCCCAAGACCAGATATTTGGAACACCGACGCCCAATTCGTTCCTCTGGAGTGTCTCAAAACAGGCCACACTGAGTGATTGAGTCTCCCGACCATCAGGTCGGACTGGCAAAAGGTCTACATTTCGGAACTGTGGCACAATACAAAAAGGGTGAAGGAAGATATCTGCACATGTATACATCCTGGCATTTCAACCTACACTGAACAGAGACAATCCGCGAAACAAACTACCTGCAGTGACGTCTACGATCAGAAAATTGTAAAAAAAAAAGGTCAACAGTCAGGTCATGTACAGCTGACGAAGGCTGTTGATGAGAACCGAATATTAGGAAGAGAACATTTTGTATGGTCAACAAAATGTTCAAACTTTTTCCATTTAGTAAGTTTTCAAATAATGCTCGAATGAGTGTTACTGCTTTTCTTTAAAGGTAGGTTAGTACACTCATTGATTCTCTTTTGAACTACCTCCTACCCGATAACTTTTGTTTAATCAAAGGAATTGTCAAGTAGACTTCTTTTTTGTTCAGATTATCTTTATATCATTATATGTCAGCAACATTGCTCAATTGCTTCCGACCTAAGATGGGCATACCCATCGAAATGCACTGACCGATTTTATTATGAGATACATAATTGAATTAAGCTATCCGTGGCAGCCATCTTGAAATTCAAGATGGCTACTATTTGAAGCTTATAAAGACGATCCAGGTGATTCGTTGACCCAGAAAATGTGAGTGTACCTGGCAGAAATAAAATCTCCAGCTGTTTTAGTTTTTAAAATATTGGAGAAAATAGGGTTTTAGATGGCAGCCATTTTAAAATTCAAGATGGCGGTTAAAATGGAAAGTGCATAATTGCTCCCATCTATTGGTAAATTGTCACAAGTTGACCACAAACAGATAGGCATATCAGTTGAAATGAACTCCGTAATTGCTTTAGTTTCTGAGATGAATGTAGGCTTCCCATGGTGGCCATCTTGAAATTCAAGATGGCTGCCATTTGTGATTCAGGAGATTCGGTTGCCCCCATTATGTGGGTAAAGCCACTGAAAATATCTCTCTAGCTGTTTTACTTGCTGAGATATTGATGAAAACAGGTGCCAGATGGCGGCCATTTTGAAATTCAAGATGGCTGCCATTTGAAGTCTTGATATTTCATTCAGGTGATTCGTTGGCCCCCATTATGTGGGTATAGCCACTGAAAATAACTCTCTAGCTGTTTTAGTTGCTGAGATATTGATGAAAACAGGTGCAAGATGGCGGCCATTTTGAAATTCAAGATGGCTGCCATTTGAAGTCTTGATATTCGATTCAGGTGATTCGTTGGCCCCCATTATGTGGGTAAAGCCACTGAAATTAACTCTCTAGCTGTTTGAATTGCTGAGATATTGATGAAAACAGGTGCCAGATGGCGGCCAAGAATGGGCCGTGCAAATTTGCTTCCATCAAATTTCTTGAAGAGGAAGGTCTAAACTATCTGTGTGCCAAAATTCACACTTTTTTCCGGAAGTGCACACCCCATGACCTAAGAGCCCCCACTATTTATTTCTGGGATTGGTCAACAACATATTGAACTCGGTACACACATACCTTACCATAACATTATGTGTCGTATTTAATAGATGGATATTACACTTATACCGGGAATTTCGTGCCGCTAATGCATGCATTGTCAACGTACACTAAACGACCCAGAAATTGTGCATACAACGTGTGTTACAACACTTGTTGTGATTGACTTTACGACGCCACGTACGATTACGAAGACAAAATGGCTACATCAGCGACTGCAAGACGAGCACAGGTAATTAACAACGCATTTAAAAAATACTATTAAATCATGTAATCATGACATGACATTATTGATTCCCATATGTTCAATTTAAGGCAGAAAGTCGACTTTCTTCCGTCCGGAAATTAATTACAAATCTTTGTCCCACGTATTGAAATTAATGTAGTGCATGCCATGTACTAACCTAACCAGGCGCCGTCCGTAGGACGGCGCCTGGCATTCTGAGCTGTGCATACCGTGATGGAAACACTTTATAGGCTTTAACGGCAAACACACTTGTTCAAAACCATAAAATATCATACTTTAAATAACATATCTCGGTTCATACTTACGAATTATGTTATGCACGGACATCAATGCTGCAACTGGTAAAACGTCTGATGCTCCATTCGTTTGATTTATCCTGAAATTTACTATAAAACTGGCAAGATTACAGAAGTGACGAAAATGGTATCCGAATTTGTTCGCTGCATGCAATATCAGGTGATCGAAAACTTGTCGGCAATGCGCGAGGTCGCAGGTCAAACTTTGGCGTACGAGCCTGGATGTGCGCGCGTTCTGTACAGCGATTGATCTATATATTTCTGCGTGCGCGATACACTCCTATCGATCCTGTACACGGTATGTGACATGTCAGTCCCTGGCTTAATTATTGTCAACCGATCGCCACTTACGCGCGGATCACCTCCTATCCCGCGCATGCGCTATGCATTGCCGACGAGTTTTCGGTCACCTGACATTGCATGCAGCGAACAAAGACGAAGGAAATAAGTCATCATCATCATCATCAATTTGAGGTAAGTTATCATTCTTTTGCAACAAATTAAATATCAAGCAAGGTAGGTTGAATGTTTAATTAATGTCTAGAACTAAAAAAAAAATAATAATAATAGATGGAAAGTTCTTGAAACCACCCGTCGTCGGCAAATTTCCTACAAATTTGTTAACGTTTCGTCTTCACAGCGCCGTCCTACGGACGGCGCTGATCACAGTTAGCCATGTACAACAATAAAACAATTCTCATGCATTGTTTATCAATGACAATGTTGTACCTCAGCTCGGCTCAGTCAGCTCAGACAGAAGACGAAACAATTAAAACATCATTGAAAAATATTTAAGGTTAGTAAATATTATATGCTGAATCTCAAATTCTCAATCATACAAATCCCTCTAAACTTTACAATGAAATTATTTAAATTATTTGGTCACTTCGTCTTTGACTTTGTCTTTGTCTTGTCACTAATTCTAAACTTATCATGGTGATTCATGGACTATATTTAATTATTTAACTTCATCTATTTTTGGCTTATTTCATTTTTAAAAATTGAGTTTTGCGTTATGGTGCTTTTGGCAGTATTTGCGTAATCATTTCCAACTCCAAGCAAGTGTAGGGTCATTAATTATTTTGACAATATAATTTACTTAGTTCTGTTCATCTACATTTATTTTACTCATTCCCTATTTGTCACCATCACCCCATTTCATCTACATCTGGTTGCATCCACACACGCAATATATGCAAATGCGCTGGAGATAACAATACCAGCCATTCGTACACTGTTGCCGGTTCAACAGTTGACCGGCGTGTTTGAGGACGCATCGGTAAGGAAAACGGGCGGGAAATAATCATTTTATTTCTACATTTTTCGGTCTTCAAAACAACAAAGTCGGTAATTATTATCAAATACATATGAATTGTGGATCACATAAACGGAAGTTTTTTTGCATTTGCTGGTAAATTGAGGGAGAAATCAGCCGACAAAAAAAATTGTTTCCGTTGGATAGTGCAGCAGGCGGAAGAGGTTGATCTCCGCACAACCCTATTGTAATGAACCTATGTGTGGTTGCATCCTATTCAGTTGATCACTCAGTTATTCCTGTCATCCATTCATGTCCACTGCTATATATATATCTATTCTATTGTTTCCTATCTGGCATTCCTACCAATATATTTATAATACACTTATCAATTGTATGACGCACCTCATGACCCCCGGGAATAACTGCGTCATGGTTGGGTCATTTACCACAACATTTTTGACGCAGGTACCATCAAGGCAACCCTTTGGTCCGTCACATCTTGACGAAAGGGATGCGTCATTGTCAGTCAGTTTAGCCGTTATGGTTCGTCAAAATCAAGAGATGGCGCATCACAAAAGTGATTGTAATATACCGTCATTGTAGTTGAATGGTTCGTCAAAATGTTGACACCGGGGTTTGTCATGGTATACCGAAATCCGACTCGCATCTATCTAGACCAATGACGCACCATTCCCGGGGGTCGTCATACAATTGATAAGTGTATTAGCTCTTTAGTCTCTCTCTCTCTCGCTCTCTCTCTCTATCTGTCTTTCTCTACACATCCACTATTGTGTTTGGTCACCTTTCCTCATCGACAGCACATGATCACTCTCATGCCACCTCATCTCATCCCTTATTAGTTATTGGTTCTTTAGTGCTACATGCAGCTTCTGTGCCAGTTATATGACATTTCTGGGTTGTTTTTTTATCTCTTTCTATTGACAAACAGGTATTTGTAGGCGAACTGCCAGACGATTTCTTGCGCTTGCATGCAAGACCCTCGGAAACCCAGGCGCAAATCACCGCCGATGAGGAGGCAGCCCGGGCTCTGCAGTATGGGGTACAGAACCCCCAAGGCCAAGGCTTTGGGCAGTACATGGGCAGGCTCAGCATCACCCTTGCCCAGGTAAGGCACTCATCTACATTAGACACATTAACATACTTGTACTGTTGTGTGTACATAGCAGGCTGTGCGTAGACAATGCATAGATGGCAGGTACCAGATGACTGCCAACACATGCCTTAGATGTGCACTGATGAGGAGGAAGCACCGTAAGGGGGACAGAGCGCCAGAGCCCCCAAGGCTGTGTACAGTACATCTAGACAGACTCAGCATCACACTTGCCCAGGTTAGGCACTCATAGTTACGGTTGTGTGTAGCAGGCTGTGCATGGACAATGCATAGGTGGCAGGTATCAGATACCTGCCAACAGATGCAATGGTTATGTACACTTTCGTAGTTAGGATAAATAGTCATACATACCCAGGTACATGTATGATCATTTACTGTAGATGTGGTATAAAGGCAGGGCTTTACTGCCTTTACTCTAACCTAGAATTGGTATTCTCTCAAATATGGGCATACGTGACCAACACAAATGCAATTGAGTCCGTTTTGTTTTTATAGGCAAATATTATGGAGAAAAGAATGCCAACGTTGTTTTGCTAGTAGCCCGGTCAAGTTGGGCTAGTAAGAACATTACTGCTCAATTTTTGGCGGCTGTGTTAGGTGAACAATTAGCACCAATTTTTATATTAATTTAATTATGACTTTGTTACATTCAAAACCAAAATTAATATTTGCCTAAAGGTTTTCTTCAAAGCAGGACTACAGCATGACGAGAATGGGCAGGGGTGAGCATTTTGGGAGACCTCAAACAATGTAATTTTAATGGTAAGCCTACATACTGTACATAATGTAATTGTAATTTTTCAAAACATAAATTAAATAATAAATGGTACATTTGTATTATGTATTCTTCCAGGCCAAACTAGCTAAGAACTACGGCATGACGAGAATGGATCCTTACTGCCGTGTCAGAGTCGGTCATGCCGTCTTCGAGACACCGACTGATGTGAACGGGTCCAAGAACCCTCGCTGGAACAAGACCATCCAGTGCAATCTCTCCCAGGGTGTGGACTCGGTTCACATGGAGATCTTTGATGAGGCAAGTGACATTTGGGGTATTGTTTTTAACTGGATAATAAATGATGATTATGATTTTGTTTATGATAATAATGATATGGTCGATGATGAAGATGATGATGATGATGACGATCATTATGATAATGATGATACATGTATAGTCAATGATTATGATGATGATTATGATTTTGTTTAAATGATAATGATAATACATGTATAGTCGATGATGATGATGATGATGATGATTATGATAATGATGGATGATATGGTCGATGATGAAAATGATGATTATGATTGTGTTTATGATAAGATGCATGTATGGTCGATGATGAAGATGATGATTTTGTTTATGATGATTATGATTTTGTTTATGATGATGATGATCAATGATGATGATCTTGATGATGATGATGATGGTGATGGTGATGATTAATGTGTTTATTTTGATGATGATGATGGTGATGGTGTTGATAATGTGTTTATTTTGATGGTGATGATGATCATGATGACTATGATGAATATGCCTTTGTTTATGATAATGATGATGATCTTGATGATGATGATGATGGTGATGGTGATGATAATGTGTTTATTTGATGATGATGGTGATATTGATGATGATGAGGATGATGATGGTGATGGTGATAATAATGTGTTTATTTTGATGATGATGGTGATGGTGTTGATAATGTGTTTATTTTGATGGTGATGATGACGATGATGATTGTGCTTTTGTTTATGATAATGATGATAATGATGATAATGATGATGATCTTGATGATCTTGATGATGGTGATGGTGATGATAATGTGTTTATTTTTATGATGATGATGGTGATGGTGTTGATAATGTGTTTATTTTGATGGTGATGATGATCATGATGACTATGATGAATATGCCTTTGTTTATGATAATGATGATGATCTTGATGATGATGATGATGGTGATGGTGATGATAATGTGTTTATTTTGATGATGATGGTGATATTGATGATGATGAGGATGATGATGGTGATGGTGATAATAATGTGTTTATTTTGATGATGATGGTGATGGTGTTGATAATGTGTTTATTTTGATGGTGATGATGACGATGATGATTGTGCTTTTGTTTATGATAATGATGATAATGATGATAATGATGATGATCTTGATGATCTTGATGATGGTGATGGTGATGATAATGTGTTTATTTTTATGATGATGGTGATATTGATGATGATAAGGATGATGATGATGATGGTGATGATGATAATGTGTTTACTTTGATGATGATGGTGATGTTGTTGATAATGTGTTTATTTTGATGGTGATGATGATCATGATGATGATGTGCTTTTGTTTATGATAATGATGATAATGATGATGATCTTGATGATGATGATGATGATGATGATGATGATGATGATGATGATGGTGATGGTGATGATGATGATGATGACGACCACGATTGTGATGTTGATGATAATTATGATGATGGAAAGAAGTAGAAATCAAGTAGGACATGACTAAAGAAATTGAAGAATGATGAAGAAAAAGAATTTAAATTAAAAAAAGAAAAAGGAAAATGCAATCTGGTTTAGGGAGTTGTGATTATTGTATTCATAATCCATGAGATAAAAGTGGTAGCTTTAATAACAGAAATGGAAATGAAAATTATCTCTGAGACATTAACTTACATTAGCAAATGCAATACATCAGTATATAATTTGTCTTGTTTTATCAATATGTTTGTTTTGATTTCAAATTCATACAGAAAGCGTTCACAACGGACAACAAGATAGCGTGGGCGCTTATCACCATTCCTCCATCGGTCTTTCAAGGGGAGACGAAGGACGACTGGTTCCCGCTGACCGGCAAGCAGGGGGAGGATAAAGAGGGGATGGTCAACATCATCTTCACATACACGGTGGGATGTTTGTACTATATAGTTAAAGGGATCTAGTAACGTTGTCAAAATCCTTAAAGGGACTTAGTAACATTGTCCAAATCATCAAAATCCATTTGGAATTCTAGCGGTTCCCTCATACCTTGTTGTAATTGTATTAACAATAAAATCATAGGACAGGTTTCGGTTTTTCAAATTTCCCTTTCGTTAAAAAAATATTTACGATTGAAGTGTTCAGATGATAAATAATCCAACGGATCGCGAAAATCGTGTACAAAGTGAGTGCAATGAGTGTGTGAACATCACTTTGCATTTTTGCTCATTACTCGGCCATATAACGTCCATTTGACTTGAAATTTTCACACAATAACCTGTGGACATATCAGATAACAACAATATACATTGTATCAACCATTCATCACTTTTTGCACATGTCAACAAAGTTACTAGATCCCTTTAAAACTTACTTGGAACTCTAGGGGTTACCACATACCTCATTGTATCCGTATAGCAAATAGAAGCATGTACAGCTCTCGGTTTTCAAAATTTCTCTTCTGTTATAAAGATATGTATGATTTAAGTGTTCTGATTAGCCTAGTTCAAAATGGCGATCCGGAGTGTATCGGGGAAATGGGGACAAAGACAAAGGAGAATAACTTGATAATAGGCTGTAACACTAAACTAGTTATCAAAAGTCACCTTTTTTTCCCCACCGAATGAAACCAGTTGCAAAAAGGCATACCGAAGACCACCAACATTTTTCAGTAATTTTGTAATACTGATTAATCAAAATAAAAAACTGAACAAAATTTACCGTCTTTCACCACCAGTGTTTCGATAATCCTATTTCAGACTGAAATTTACTATTTAGGAGGCTGCAATATGACTAGGTAGACTAACTTGACTGTCGAGCCCTGATAAATATGGCCTGGAAAATGCAATAATATGCCATCAGGCAATATTATATTTATATTTTTGTTGTATTATTTCACATTTGTTTTCTATTGATACAGCAAGTTCCAGTGATGCAGATGATGTACCAGCCGCCGCCACCGCCTCAACAGGTGATGTATGGTGCACAGGTACCGGTAGTGATGCCTGGTGGCTATGTCTACACACCTGTTGCTGCTCCAGTGGCCGGTGAGCTCATTTATTCAATAACATTTAATGATCTCATTTCATTTAACCATCCATCAATACCTATCTATCTATCTATTCATCCTTTCATCCATCCATTTATCCATGAGTCCATATAATTATTCATCCATTCATCTCTCCATCTATCCAATATTCCATTAAAAAAATCTATCCATCCATCCATCCATTCATACATCCATCCATACATCCATCCATACATCCATCCATTCACCAGCCCCCACCACCTCAACAGGTCATGTATGGTGCACAGGTACCGGTAGTGATGCCTGGTGGCTACGTCTACACACCCGTGGCCGGCGAGTTGTTCATTTAATAAATTGTAAACATGAATGAATTTCATCCATCCATCCATTCATTAAATTATTCCTCTATCCTTCCAATCATCCATTCATTCGTTCCTATCCAAATCCATCCATCCTTCCATCCATTCACCCGTTTATCTACATAATAACATTGATATACTGGTAGTGACTGG
>JBAMJV010014174.1:25000-27611 GCA_037951105.1 Echinarachnius parma
AAAATTTAAAAGAGGTTTTTAAACAGCTGTTGATGATATCTCTATTTAATCATTATTTTAACAAAACATTGCACAATTTTGTATGAAAAATGGTTGAAACTAATGAGTTTTTAGAGAGTGCCCTCTTGGGTTTTAACGGCTATTTTTGAATGATCACAGGCTTTTTACTTAGTCGTTTGTAACTGTGAATACCTTTCGAGCATGGTGGAGTTATAACTATTAGTTTGTAATTTAAGGTTGCAGGTTTTGGTTAATAAAATTCAGTTTGACCAAAACTCAACTATCTCTTTAATAGAAATAATAATGGTGGCTACTTAAATAGCGCAAGTTCCGTCTTTCAATGCTCGTGGCGCATCACTATTATTACCCCGTCATCGGATACATACTGCACTCAATCCAGCACACATAGTGCAAATTTTCTACTCCCTGGGTAGCATTCCAGCTAGGCAACCTTGTAGGTGCACACAGTAACTCCTTTCCATCTTTCCGTGTACCCATTTATACACCTGGGTCGAGAGCAGCAAATGTGGATACATTTTCTTGCTGAAGGAAAATCGCGATGGGCATACTTTCGGTTCGAACTCGGGACCTCACGATTGGAAGGCACTCGCTCTACGCCACGTCCCATCTGTTTTTATTGGTTTTGTCACGTTATGGGAGGGGTAACACATGTCCCTGATACTTTATGCTACTAATATACCACATACATGTATCTAAATGGAATCCATTTACAATGGAATGGACAATGATTAGTTTATGGTCACCAATTTTGGTTTATTACTGGGGGTCGGCCAGTTTATTTTATCCAAGATACAAAACTCACATGATGGCCAAATATAACCTCATTTAGATATATGTGATCAATCATAGATTCATCGGTGCAAATGATTGGCAGTACTTGCTCAATGTTTTATTGTGCTTCATCTACATATATATATAACATGTACATTATATATCCAATGTATATAGCCTCTTATAGGTGCACCTGTAAAGTGTCTAACTCCACAAAAATTAATTTGAGCTTCCACATTTCTCTTCTACTGTGTTGTTTGGCTTATGGTAAGAGAAGAATAAAATAGGGTTAGATTTTTTCAAATGCCCCTTTAGTATGACGATATCTATCATTGATAATCATTCAGCTCAAGAGCATTAGCTCAACGGTCATAAACGTCATACAGTAATTTGTTTTAAAAGCTGACGCAAATTTTCGCTTTTTAAACCAGGAAAGCAGTGTTCTTTTTCAATGAAACTTTCACACATCATTCAGACATATCTTACAATGATTTTGGTATAGGATTGAAGTCTCAAATGTCATTTTGGGCAATATCTGACACTATACAGGTGCACCTTTAATCAATATTGCGCTCTAAATCCCTCTCGTGTGCCAACTGTTCGATGAGTCAATCGATCACGCATATATGTATTTTGTATTCATGTGGAATTGTACGACTAGTAAACAATGACAAATAATGACTTTCACCTTTCCTTACCAATAATCTATGGCTGTAACAGAAACACTGTGACTTACTTTGTTGGTACATATACCTACATTATATAATGAAACCATTTATGTCCCTTGTAGTACTTAATGTATACATTTTAAATCCAGTAATCATTTCCTTTGCTTGTGATGTTACAATAAAGATTTTATATCATGATGTACAGTGCAAAAAATAATAGACTATTAAATTGTTATTTACCAAGATAAATGCTTGAACCTAATTCTCATTATCATTAGAAGTGTTATCATTATAATGACAGCCTTCATGCTGTAGGTGATGAATGGGATTAAGCCCATACTGCGAATGACTTTGAACGATGCTCCTCCCTTGCTTACAGGGCAAATGTTGGAAATACCGTATGCATTATTTTTGTTTCAATGTGTAATGTAGCAGTCGCACCGCCAAACTGAACCCAAACCGACACCAGACCCAACAATTTGGGGATGTTTGGCATGCTGTCGGTGTGGTATCGGAATTGTCAGTCTCTTTTGGTATGACTGCTATCCCAAGTTCGGTGTGGCAGTGTGACTGCTACATTAGAGAGCATAAGAGCATAATCAAAAGTAAAATGAAGGTGAATCATGTTTACCAATCACTATAAACAATGTTTGCATTCCATTTATTCAACCATAATTTATCAATCACCAAAAGTACATGTACAATTGTAATTGGTCTCACAATAAATGCATAAATGCGTACAATAATAAATGTATTACACATCATATAACATACACAATGTGCTTCTAGGATTAAAGGTCATACAAACATGTACATTGAATATAAACCAAGTAAAACACGATACAGAAATAGAACATAAAATGAATGATAATAACATTCTGTACATGTATTTAGTTATGTGTGACCAGCTATAGCAAAACCCGGCACTTGTCGGTAAAAATCAAAATGTAGATTTTTATATCATTAGAAAGACTTCATCACAAGTTTTGATTTGATGTTTTGTTCTAACTAATTGGTCAATAATTAGCGAAGATATGATTGTTTCAATTTTACAATCAAAGGTTTTTTACACATACATTGTGTGAACTTTAAATGCCCATTTCTTCAAAACATGAATTACTGACAAGTGCCGGGTTTTGCTATAGCCAGTC